>JAWLRI010001090.1:460593-549979 GCA_034781795.1 Crypturellus tataupa
GGATGATATCAACTCATCATCATTTTGCATCCAATTAAGAGTCCTGCCCATAAAGCAAACAGAGGCAAACATAATCTGTCTCACAGCACTGCCTTTTTTTATCCAGAATGTTTGAGAAACCCAAGAAGAGAAGCACCTGATAGAGTTTGGAGAAATTAAATTGATATTTTCTGATATTTAGTACATTTGAATGCAGATTAACAACTACGGGGTGCAGCCACCTCTACTCCCTAAAGGAAGCCTCTGCTAAGGCAGTCTTTGCTAAAACTTTATTGATTGACATGGCAGCGTGGAACCTGAACAGGAAAATGTATAAATAGAAGAATAAAGAATAAGAATAAAGCAGGCCAGGTATCTTTTACTGACTGATCTGTAGCATTCCATAGATTGGAGAGATGGTGAGTTTTGACGTTAGCTGTGCTAGTTACTTACTATTTCAAAGTTGGGTAAAAAAATATCGAAAAGCAACACTCTTCTCCAGACTACAGCAAATAGTGCTAGTCATCCTGTTTTCCTCTGTAGTAGTCACATACCAGTGCTGAACCTTGGCAATCGGAAGAGATGAAGGAAACTGCTTGGGAGGAATTGAACGCTTTTGGCATAAGTGTGCAGCGAAAGTGACCTCTGAGTGTTCTCCAGGAATGAACTTCCCCTCCTTTGAAGTCATAGCTCAGCCGGGCTGCCTTCTGGATGATGCTGTCTGTGCAACCTGCCTGTTGGAGCTGGGCAAATAGTCCGCTCTTGTTTCTCTTTCTCTCAAGATGAAGGGAAGTTTTTCCAATAAAAAATATACATAAATGGCTATAACCTCAGCTGATAAAATGGACCTGTAACTCCCCCAAAATCTAGCACTATTGGCATTAACAAATGCTCCAGCAGGGGTTTATGCCTTCAAGATCGTCCCTACGAACATCTATTTATTGACTCCCAGTTTTAATTTAGTAATAACAAGCAATAGGGACACATTACTGGCTAGTACCAGAGGTCATAATATCTTGCTGCTTGTATGGCTAACAAATTCTGGAGGTCATTTCCAGCAAGCTAATTTTAAATATTTTGTTAATAATACAGTTTAGGCTTATTTGCCATTCAAAGAATTCTTAAAATGCTTCCTAAGAAACATCCAGTAGGGAATGCTGACTTTTAAACTAGAGCAGGGCTGGCAGAAAAGTGAGAATAACTAGTTCAGAAACACCATGATTTAGATTTGAATAGCTTATTCAGTGCTATTAAAATCAAATGCATGTAGCACCCTACAGTGGTAATACATTATTGCGCTACCTGATTCTTATCTTTCTCTGAACGAGATAGTCATGTTCTGCGCATTTAGCTTTAGCTCATACTTTTCTACAAAGTATTTTCTTTCATAGAAAGATCTTTTTCTTGAATGTTAGAAAGATACGTGACTTTCTTGTCATTTTATTGAGTTTCCATTTTCAAGTACAAAACACATTGTTTCACCTCCACATTCGTATTAAGGTTTAGAGGATGAGCATCGTATCGAACATCATGATGTAGCGTGGTCCTACTGAGCTCTATTGCTCAAGAAAATAGTGGGAATGAGCTGTGACACAGCAGGCAACTTTATAGACAAATACCATTACTTGACTCCTCCCAAAAAGGGTGGAATATGTTACTGAACACATTTTTTTTCATACATATCATCTTCCAGAAGCAAAAATCCTTCAATACTTTGAAGCTTCATATAGGATTGGTAAACTATTATCTTCATAGAATCTATTGCTATTATTATTGTTGCATTCAGTAGACTTAAAAGACATTCTAGGAAATGGTGTCCTAATTTTGAATTTCAAGATGCAGTTATAATAGCTACATCTACCCTAGTCAGATAGGTGCACTGAAGCCCAGCCTCTGGCCTGGGGGCAAATGGCACAGCATCCATATGGCTAAATTGTTTTCAAAATAATAATAAAAAAAAACTTGTTCCACACTTGTTTTGGAAATAGGCCTGTACTAGAGAGATCTCCGCCATTTTTTTTTTTTTTCTGAAAATAGCATTTGGCAAGAACAAAACTATGTCAAGGATTATGTTAACAAATACTAGTACGGACAAATATGTGGTGTTGCTCAAGCCCAGGCCCTGCCTCTATTTAGTTAACTAGTGCAGCCCTACCTACCCAATGAACCTGTTTTTACCCCACGTGAACAACATTAAATGTAACTAGTGTCAAAAAAATCCCCAAACTAAACAGTCTCGTATAGAGACATGTCTGCAGTGTATATTGGCCAGCTGGAGTGGGTGAGCAGGTATGCAGCACTCAGTACAATTACCTTTATCTGGGAGGTGGGTTCCACCTTTGTGTTATCAACTTGCTAAAGGTTAGGCTAGAATCACCTGCATACATATAGGCAGCAGCTCTAATAGGTAAAGGGGTGATTTAGGGAAAAAAAAGACTCAACACAGGAAATATAAACCTATTTACCTAGAAAAGGCAGTGGTGCTCATGCTTAAGGTGATACCTTCCTCTTGAAGGTGGCTAACTCTAGGACCATTCCTCCCTTAATTCCCAGCCCACATCTTCAGAAACTGAAGGTTTTGCACTAGGATTTTTAGCACCTCTGTATAAAAAGCTGCTCTTCATCCCCAAGTGAAAATAGTTTATTAACCAAGGGAACATATTACCCCTGGGCACACCCTTATCAGGAGGTATGTGTGACTCAGAACCAGGCTAGAAACAGCTGTGTGAATCCCAGGAGCATTTACAGGCACAACAGAGGAAAGAGTGTAATTTTGTTTTTCCTGTAGGTAGATCATTCCCTCATTAGATATCTATCTCTGTAACTTCTCTCTGATGTTTCTGGTACTCCTGCTCCTACAGAGAGTAGAGAATAAAAAAAAAAAATACCTCGTGAGATGGAAACTCCCTTTCTTCAGAGGCATCCTAAATCAGAGCAAGGTGCAGGTTTTCAATTTGCAAAGTCCTGTGCAATTTTGCAAAGCCTAACTACTGTCAGTAGTTATTATTTTCTTTCTTTTTATGTCACATTCTGCAGAAGTTTATGACATAGGTGGTTGAAATAGATGGAGAGGGGAGTCATTTTGTAATATCATGTAGCAACAGCCATTTGCAGAGGCCAAGTGGCATAAAGCTACTTAAATTTTTTATATTATTGTTTAAATGAGAATAATATTTGAGTAAGTCATAAGTTGATGTGGAACACCAAAATACAGTGGGAATTGTACTGTGTTTTATGGATTAGTTTTTGCTGTAGGGCTCACATTCACCACTGCCTTTCTGGAGGGAGAGTGTGGGGTGTGCAGACAGGCTGTTTAACCAGGTTTTCCAGAGCACTGATAGCCAGAGCACTGTCAGACCCTTCTCAGGTGCATTTTTACCCTAAGAAATCATTTGACACAGGGAAGACGTATTTGGCAGCCCATAACTCCCCCAGCTGTAGCAAAGTTCATAAGCTAAAGAAAGAATTGCTATAGATAGCATGCAAAGCATCTTAACCATTTCACTGCTTCTAGTCGCCACAGAATGGGCAGAGCAGGTCCTTGTGTTCTCCCCCCTAAAACTAGATGGGAGAGAAAATACACTAATCCTAGCAGGTGACAGTGCACTGTGTGGAGATTTACCATCTCTGATGGAAATGGACCTGCTTTTCCCACAGTTTGAATACCTCCCTAGTCTGCAAATGAATGGAGCTTCTTGCAGAAATCCTTGAAAGTCTGGCCCATAGTACGCTATACTTGTCTATTTTAACCTTGCACCTCTATTACCCTAGCTAAGATAATACAAAGAGTTACTGATGGTATCACTTGACTAAGGCAAATTATGCTGAAAATCTGGCAAAGTCAAATGACATCTGCGTGGTACCAGCTGAGTGGCTGTAACCAGTTTTGCAGCTTATGTTTTTGATAAATAGCTTATTTGTAAATGTGTTATCGGCATCTGAATTACCAAGGAACATTAATGTGAGTGGCTAGAAAAATGAAAAACAGACTGAGACCAGTAATAGTGGGGCTGTGGGAATTATGATTAGATCTGTTCTTCTCATTTAAGAATAGCCACGACTTGATAAATACCTGCTTCCCCTGTTCTCACTGAGAGCTCTGGGAAAGAAACCACAGCACCAGCTTCCAAGAAAGCCATCCTGTTACAAGATTTTAAAGCAGAAAAAGAGGTTCCCTGTTATTTATTCAAAATTTAGTTACAGGAATTGGTCCCAAACAGTTTAAACACATAGGAGACAGCCCACAGCCACTTGTTTGTATGGCGCCTATACAGAGAATCAAACGATAAGGCTTATTTAAATCTCTTCATATGCTTATCTGATATGCTGGGTTTTTCTCCTTGTTCTGCTATTGTGCAGGGGTTATCTGTTAGGGCTAAGCAGTTTTTGCTGTTATATTGATTCTTTCTTTTACTCTTTGGATCAATGTCATCGATTGGGAAATTAGAAATATCTATCATTTGAAAAATCACATGGAAATTTTATATCTATCAAGCAGTGAACTGATATCCCATGTCTTTAATGAAATCTTCATGTGATATTTGTGTTTAAAGTTTGTGTTACCAGTTGACATTAACTGATGTGACATTAACATGTCATCTAGATGTCTAGATCTAGATTAACAGACTCTGAGCCTGTGTGCTATGCACATCATAACCAAACGAGAAAATGGAAAAAAAAATGTGGTTTTCCTGCTCTTTCTTGAAACATGGCAGCTCCAATACTACCATACTACTGCACAATATATTGCAGCATCAGTAACCACAGAAATAAGTGAAAGGCCAAGACATGGGAATCAGGATATAATTGAACTTTAAAAGGTCAGAGAAGGAAAATGAGAGTCATCACAGAATTACTTCCACAAAAGGAACAAAAGCATCAGCTATGATCCTTCTAGTATGGTGAAGGTATATATGAGGAGAGATACAAGAGGAAGGGTCTAAAAATCGTGAGTAGCGTGAAGAGGGTGAATTTCAATTATCCCTCAGTGTAAGAGCCATTCTGCATCCAAAATTAAGCCAGAAAGAAACAAAAAAAGAAGAATTATTTCTTTACACGGTATGTATGTTAGCCCTCCTTACAGTAGGATGCTTGTTTACAGTAGTTTATGAACTGCAATAGTTGGTTATATACGTGTGTGTACATGCCCGTGTGTGTATGCATATATATACACACATACATACATGCATAGTTACGCCTGGGTCTGTACACAAATACAAAACAAATCAAGATACAAGTATAAAACAAATATAAAACAGGACAGTTTCACTGGGAAAAAAATCCACTGATGCATCCACTAGGCACACAGAAAATACATTTGGCTAAGAAAGGCCATAGCACACGCACAGTTGTGCTGTGAGGGCATTTAGGGAAAACAACATATATGCTTTTCTTTTCCTTCTCCTCTTCCCTAAGCATCTGCTTTTGGCTGTTGTTGAAGACAGAATACAGGGCTAAATAGACCTTTGGGCTAACCAAGGACTCCCGTTATGGCCTTGTGTGCAAAAAAATGTAAAATTTACATATATAAAATTTATTTAAAATTGATATCTGCTGTGAAATATATTTCTCAATTCTTTGATGCTAACATAAACCATTAGCAATAAAATAAAACTGTGTACAATACTGTGGTTTTAGTTGTTAATACAAGACAGTTTCCTTAGTGAAGGAGCTGGTCAAGAGTCATTCACCATGGACATCTCAGTTTCTTGGTGTTGATTTTCTTCTTTAGTTGGATGGTGAATGCTTAAGACTCTTTCCTTTCTCATATATATTTTTGCGGTCAAATAAAATTATTCCTTCATTCAAAAAACAGATAAAATAACAAGGCATATTTTTGATACAAGTTGAAATGTATGTTGTCTGTTGGAGTAAAATAGAAACTATAGCACAGAAATGGCATCTTCCTTCCATGTTCCCCTTCCAGTTTCTCCAGAGAAGAGTTTTGCTGTCTCATCATCCTTCCTTCTCCACAGAAGTAGAAGAATTAATAGCATTTCTAGGCATAAAATTAAATTACAGGTGCAGATTTCAATCAACAGTAACAATAAATTTCCTAAATTAACACATCTGCAAATAGGGTTGAGTAGAATGAAAGTATGAAGGAACAACTCAACTCTGTTCCTCCTTTTACAGAACAGTTGTTCTATGATATAAAAATGCCAATGGCCTGTTGAAATTATGAGGAAGTTAATATATTTGAAGTATCAACTTCTCCTTCTCTTTTATTCTAAATAAATTCTCTTCCCCAGAAAAGCCGCTTTCAAAACTCTAAGTACTTTAAAAAGAGAGTTGATGGAAGCACTATTTTAAATGAATTCTAATGTTCAGTACACAAAAACTTGGGCTAGATTTTTGTTAAGGTATTTTTACTGACTTTTAAGTGCAGCAAAAACAAAATCTCTCTTATGCTTTAAACCTGGATTTATAAAAGAGGATGATTTGGAAGAAATAAGGGTGATATTAAAATGGAAAGAATCAATTCAGAGTTATTATAATTATCTGGACTTAATCATGGAGTCCCAGATAAGCTCCTGATTTCCAGGCCCTACCATCGTACTGCACAGTAGCATACAGTGAGGAAAGCAGTAATTTCATCTTTGGGATGCTCTGGCAACTTGGGCAGGCTATTAATCTGAGAAAAATTAATGCCAGTTGTCTAAGTAAATAACCTAAATTCTAGTCAATGAAAGGAGACACCAAAGATGACAGCTATATTCAACCATTTGTTTTTGCACAGCAGGGCAAAACTTTCCATCAAGAGCATTATTTAATAAAAAAGGTAGCCTGCATCAAAAGTCAGGCTCTTGCTTCTGCATTTGTCATCCCAGACTCCTGTAATATAATTCATCTCACTCTAAAGTGGGTGACTAAAGTAGGTCAGAGCACTGGGCTCTAAAAGTGACTATTTCTCTCCACTGTCTTGAAAGGAAGCCGAAGATGACAAGTCAGATGTAGGCATCTATGTCGTAAACACCAAGGCAGGTCAGATGAATGCCATGTAATGATGGGATTTCAAATAAATTTTATTCTCTTGCAGAATGCAAACTTAAAAAAAAGGCAAAAAAAAAATTTTCTTTTTCTGATCAAAATTCCAGCTGTAAAATTCATTCTCCACCCTCAGAAGTACAGCAGCTTTTAAAGCAGCAGAAACACAGCAAAATTAGTGTTTCTGTCAACCCAACTGTATCTCTTGTGATGCCTCATAGGAAATTCCTTCCTTGCTAAACTGTGACCACTTACACAGAAAGTATCACAAGGAAACTATAAAGTGACAAAGTGAGAGGCTATAAATTACAGTTTATAAAACTACAGTCCCTTTAAGGCACTACAGCGGCACTTTCTAATCGAAATGGTCAGTTTTCAGGCAAAAGCATTTGTGAGCATAGCATTTATTTTCTAACTATTAGTGTCTTTTTTTTAGATACTGAATCATCTGTCCCTAAAATTAATTAAGACCATTTAATTTTATATACAAAACCTTAAACAGAAAGAAAATGTGCTGGAAAATGTGCTGGATTGAAGGAAAAGTAGATTATTTACAACAATTAGTGATGTGGCTTAATCAGTTAATATTAAAGCAGTACTTTCAAAATATTTAGCAGCAAAGTATTTGTAATTAGCAAGTATAATACGGCTAAGTAACCTTGGATAATCTCTTTGGATAACAGCCAGCATTTCCAGTTTTCTGTGGCTAAAGAGAAGTACCCCGAATTTGCCAGATTTAGACATCTATCTAACCACAGGCGGGGATGTCAGGTGCCAGCAGCTGATGTCAGGGGAGATTTTCCATGCATACTTCAGAGTGGAATTTAAGGTTATGTACAGTGTTGCCGTCCATTAAAGCTGTTAGCAGTCTGGCTACTCCCGCGTGGTTCAAAGGAGACCAGAAGCTTTAAGAGCTCGCTGAGGAAGCCAGAGAGGAAAAAGCAGGCAGGAAATGCAGCCCGGCGACAGGCTCCGCTCCAGGCGGAGCGGCGGCGCTCCGGGGAAGTAACACAGCGCACGAGAAGCCTTGCCGAAAGCGCGGCTTGGCTAAGCAACACTGAGAATGCAGCAAAGATGCTCTTTAAGGAGAGTATAGTTTTACTCCAGAAGATTGCAGGGTGAGATGTGATCTCTAGGGTACAGCCCTCCCCAAGCCAACTCCTGTGGCTGCGGTGGGAAGTAAAAAAAGGGAGTAGGAGAGACCTAACACCGGCTGCTGGTGACGGCCTTTGCCTTTATCTTAATTCTGAAGATCTTGAAGTGTTCTGGACTTCTGCTCCAGAGAATCGGAAGCCTTTAGACTTGCAGCAGTTTTACCATTTTAGATGGAATCGGAAAGCTCCAAGTCAGCAAACCATACTCTAGCTTAATTATATGGCCGGGTTGGGTGTGTGTTAAAATAGCCACCACATAGAGGAGAGTGAATTGCTAGGTTTGGTTTTTCTTGCTTTACAAGTTGCTATAAGAGGTGCGTGTTCCCAGGGAGTGGTGAAAAGTAGGGGTGTGTTAAACAGGTTTAAGTACATTTTAAAGAGACACTGTCAGGTTTGAGACATAGTAGATTTGGTGTACTTCCTCCTTCCTTCCAAATAACATTTTCTGCTTCTGCAGTTAAGGAAAAGAGCTGAGCTTCACCCCACCTCTCTGCTTAAGTGATACCTCAAAATCCAGGGTAGCAGTTTGTGTCAGGCTGGTCTCTCTCTTTTTGGATTGCCATCAGGCAGGAACTGAAACTGCCAGAGCTGCAGTTCTCTGCACTCCCTGGAGAGCAGAACTGACTTGCCATGGAATCAAGTCAGTAGAGTCTCGTGGCTGCCTGTAAAAATAGCTGTGGTGAGAACAAAAAAGCTCTCGAGTCAAACTGCTGCTCCACTCAGAGGCACGCAGAAGTTATTTATTAGCGACCCTAAAGCCATCACTCCAGGGTCTGAAATACCCTAAGCTGAAGCCTGGGTTACACGTTCCCAGGAAACTTGGCAAAAACCACACAATTATGTATCTGGATTTTCTAGTTTTTCTAAAGTTTTGCATCGAAAAAAGGCATCATTTTAAGGTTTTTCTATATATAGCATTGGCTTTGAGCCTTGAACAACTGCAGGGTATTTTCTACTTCTGGGCGAAGATCTCTACTGGAACTAAGGAGAATTTCCATTGGAAATACGTGCAATTTTTATTAAATGTCTTTCACGAGCAGTGACTGGAATATCAATTTCAAAGAGGGATTTGATTCTCCTTGCCTTGCACAGAACAAGAGAATTATCAGAGCAACAAGCAGAGGCTGCCCTGTATCACGAATAACATTAATGTATTCATTCAAGATTGAATCTTACTTTCTAGGGAACATTACAAAATCACCTTCCCCCCAGCATGGTAAATATGCTAAATTTGGGGTCTTTCCAATATCATTATAATGCAGTACTTGCAGTTGTATCTGATTTTCTGTGTAGTATGCACACCAAAATATCCAGTATTAAATAACTTCACAAAATACATATTTTAAATTCTGCCTTCCAAGGGTAATAAGTGAGCACCAGGACATGCACAAAAAATCAGACCAAAAGGCGCTTCATTTTAAGAGCACAGGGGGATGTGACTTGAGAGTGCTACAATTTGGAAGAAGCAGAACAGATGGAGTCAGAAGTTTGGAAACGTGTAGCAGAGTAACTAAAGAGGAGACAAAATAAAAAAAAAAGGAATGAAGATGTCAAAGAGAAAACCATAGCAAGTAAAAAATGACCTAGAAGGAGGAAGATCAGTCTGTTCTCAAATACTGACAATACAAATCCTACAGTTCTGCTCACGGAGGGCTTCAGGACCTGGAAGACTATATGTCTATAAAGACTAATGTCTTCTATCGTTAAGCAATGATAAAAGAAGAGTTTTATATATGTATATAAAAGGACAGTTCTTTCCGTAGATATCTTACAATCTCAAAAAAAATGCAATCAAATGAAGGAGAAAGAGGATGAGCGGTGACTTTGTGTGAGAATTATGTCGGGAACAATGTGTGGCATGTTGGCTGTTCCTTCCACGTGACCCGTAAACTGAAGAGATTAACAGCTGAATTGTCCTGCAGAAGGCACCGATGCAGTCAAACTGCCATATAGGCCAAGCAAGGATGTTGTTCATCTGAAAAGATGGCTTGAGGGATTTGAAGACTGCCACGAAGGAGCCGTCCTTGGAAGGACATGCAGAAGACCAGGTTCCGATATAACCTCTTAGGGCATTTTTTTTCCCGGGTTTTCGTACAGCAGGTCTCCTGAGCAGTCAAAGGTGTCTCTGCAGTGGCTGCCCTTCAGAAATGTGGTGCGGATGTTCATCAATACCTCTGTCACTCATCTACGTGTCCTGTGCGGTGATCCAGTAAACGGGTGCTGACAATACGTTCTGTGGCTAAGGCAAGGGTGCGGTTTCATTATCAGCTTAAACCGATCTAAAACCGCATTACCACCAAAAGGAGCAGTGAGCAGTCCTGCCCTCCCTGCCCTGCCCTTGGCCATGCCCTCCCACTGGTTCCTTAGCCTGCATTGATGGATCAGCAGAGTGATCCAACTCACAGCAAGTCTCATGGTCAAAAGGACTGAACAAAGGGCAAATAAAAGAGAAAAGGGGTAGGGCAAGACCACCCATATATGTGGTAGTGTACTACTAAGTGGGTTTACACCAGTCATGAGACCAGCACTGAAAAACAGCATCCAAATTCAGCAGCCATTGGAATAAAAGGACACTTTGCATCTCCAAATTGCTATTTCCTCTGTAAATTCCAGCATGTCGCTACTGTGCTAGCCATAGCCCTTCTCCATAGAGTTTTCCTATGCCCTAACAGCGTTTTTAATGCAAGCGACCTGTCCCTCAGCATTTCAGTGAGAAGGTCTTGCCAACTCTTGCAGCAAATCATTTCTGCTCTTTCAGCGGTATATGATGTGTGCATTGATGTACTGCACTAGCTCTCTCCTCAGGTTCAGCTTTCTCAGGTTTCCCTACTACCAAGCATGAAGAGAAATTTAAACAAATAATAAAAGAAATTCAATAAACTAAAGCATGACCTACCTTCCTTCCTCTTATGATGAGTGACAATTTGTTTTCTCCCTTAGTTGTTTGTGCACTGTATAAATTGTTATTGTTATTTCCCTGTAGGGAAGACCAAGCCAAATTAATAACTTTGCAAAGCAACCCACACTCTCTCTGTAATTACATGCATTTGCTCTTCGCAGGCCAGTACTAGCCCCTTTCCTTCCTTTTTTTGACTCCCGTCCTGGCCTCATCCTGTGTCTGGCAACTATGACAGAGATTAAGGGCCTTCTTGAACTCCTAGTGTAATAACGAACAAGAGGGAAGGAGGTAATCACACAGACATTGGCAACTCTATTATTATAAAGTCAATGTAATGTCAACTATCTCCACTTCTGCCTTATAATTAATTTATTGTAATTACCGCTATGTAGTGATTTAGTTTCATTCCTTGGTTGCAACAGAGACGACTATAAAGATGTTTGCAGGCGGAAAGGATAGTACAAACCAAAAAGCAGAAATTCTTGTGCAAGAGGCTTTTTGAAAGCAAATAAAGATGTGTATGAGAAGCAACAGGGATGAACATAATAAGAAGACAAATTAAATGGAAACACTTCTCATCTCCCCCTGCATCAAATCATATTTAAATAGGTTCAGTTTTATCTGAGTAAGGGTTACAACTCTTGGTCTGTGACAAACATCTAAGCTAGTCTGGATACACAGACACAGTATTTCCAAAGTAGCAATACTATCATAGATAAAATACATAGCAGCTTTGATTTGTACAACAAGGACATATTATGCATTCAGACAAGTGTCATATGACCAGAGAGTAGAGGCAGACATCACAGATGATATATTAATGAGGGAAACTTTAACGATTATTTTGTACACTTTCTTTCCACAGTAAACCTTATGTTTGTGAAAATTAAAGATTGGTTTGCTGAGCTTAATTAGGGTCATGTACAAAATTTATATTCCAGATGACAAGTTTTCTCTGTGGTTGTGACGCTGTGTCATGCAAACAGGAGGAGTCCCAGCTCCCATGGGTTGCTCATGCCAATCTCCGCATACGGTGTGATGGTGTGTCCTTTACTTTCTCTTTAATTTGTGCTGAGAAAGTGATCCTTAATCAGTACTTTGAATCAAAGATCGTGAACACCACTGTTTCTGGTTCCAGACGAACTGAGCTCAGAATTAGTCTCTTGCAGGCTAGATACGAGACTTCCCCTGCACAAAATATGTTTGCATTCATGAGGCTCCAGTGTCTCTGCAAAGAGAAGGGCAATTTCAGGCAAAGTCATATTCAGGGTTTCCTGACTCCAGGCATCATTTAAGGATGCAGAGACCTGACTCAGAGCTTTGGATGCCAGACAAAGTGGCAGATACCTCCCTGCATGCTCCTTGCAGGCGCCTTGCATGCTCCTGCCCTATCTGACCTTCCCTGCTCTGATGTCCTTGCTGAGACCCCAATGAATTCTCCCTGTAGATCCAAAGAGAAATTTAGAACTAAGAACAAGGACAAAGTTCTGAAATAACAGGACCAAGGGTTTTTTTTCTGACTAAGGGTAGAGGTTTCAGTATATGTACTGGGGCTCATCCCAATCCCAGCCCAGCGCAGTGCCCCTACCATCACAGCAGCTGTTACGTGTTGGGACACTGAGGCTTGAAAATAAGCAAGGACCAGACTAGAAAGCTGGCGAAACTCAGCATCGCTCAGTACAATAGACAGAAAAATCTGGGAAGGGTCTATTCATTATTTCTGCCATCACAAGACACGTCTTCAGCAGGCTGCTTGCTGTGTGTGAATAGCTTTACTATCCTCATGCTACAGGGAGGGCAGTGCCCCAGTTTCTGGCTGCAGGTCCTTGCACCCTCCTCGAGGCATCTGACTCTGAGATCTGTCAGACACAAATTACTGGCCTGGATGGTGTGTGGTCTGATCTGTACGTCTGTTCCTCTAGAACAGGAAGTATTAAAACCAGAAAATTAATCAAAGGTGGCTTTCTTTCTACGATCCTTCACAGGAGTGATTCAAAATATGGCATTGGCATAAAAATGTTACAATAGTCAAAGAAGTCAGCTTCCTCCTCACTTTTAACTCCAGCAACTGGTTTAATTTTCCACAGTATCTTCCATAAGATATGAATATTTTCATCCATATACTCATTAGCTCAAAGATCACAGGGCACAACAATCAACACCTGGCTAACGAGGATACATGGGCCTAATTTAATTTAGTCATAATCAATTAAGTATTTGCATAAATACAATCCTCTGAAGAAATCTGTTTTTATTTTGCCAAAAGCAAATCCCTGAAGGACGATGGTGCAAGAAACAGTCCACATTTTATTATAAATGATGTCTTAGAGGTAAACACACTGCTTTTAATTACATCAGGCATTTTTAAGTCTTCCCATACTTTCAAAAACCATTTATTCTGCCTGCCCTATGTTATAATTGGATTTAAACACGGCCAGTGCTTTGCTTCCCCTTCTTTCCCTTGGAAGGTTGTGCCTCAGTCCCACTCCGCCAAACACAATGTAAAGACTCAGACTGACTTCATCCCAAGAGGTCACTATGGAAAATTAGACAGCTCCTCACTATACCACGACCCAAGAGAAATGCAGCGGTTCAAGGACAGGACAGGTGGGATTTCCCTGCAGATCCCACCCATAGACCCTGTGCACCACAGAGACTTCCTTCTGCAGCACTGAGCTGCATCAGTCGCCCCTTCCTTAAAGCTGGCTTGTGTGTCCTGCCAGATGATTTTGCCACAGGACTGAAAGCTAATCCGCACGTCGATGCAGAAAGCTCTCTCTTCTGGCCAGAACATAAAGGTAACTGCAGAGAATATCCTAAAACAGGGCTGTTCCCTTTCCTCACAGTGAAAACTCCATTAAAAGAATAATTCAGTTAAGATTATTTCCCAAATAAGTAGAATTTGTCTATAAACACTGTTAGATTTTGCTGTGTAAGCAAAACATTTGGACAGTAGAAAGTGATCTAGATTTGAGCCATTTTGTAGCAAGCTTCATAGACAACTGTTGACTTGCACAGCCTTACACATGGAGCCTTTCAAAAGCTAAACAAATTGTTCTGTTACCGCAACTATGAGCGGTCTGTAAATCAAAACAGAAGCAGATTTCAGTAGAAAGGCCCTTACAGACATGTCTATGATATTAGGACACCACTTGTCAAATCTAGAAAAAAAGACTGTCTCATAAAATGAAATGTAAATCCAAAGTGGTAGCTCTGAAAATCTCTGTCTACCTCTTGCCTATCCCTAGAACAGTGTGAACTCCATAGACATATTTTATTCAGACTTTTCCAGCCACGTAAATGTATATTCTGTGTACATACCTGTCAGTTTTGGAGTGAGCACTGTGGTGCCTGGCTTTCACCTAAGCTGGGTGAGGAGCATCCAGAGATGCAGCCCATATTCCCCCACCTGCAAGGGGTTCAGTGCACTAGGTGTTATCAGGAGATGCCTAATCCAGCAGCCAGTGCTGGACATGTCACAAAATCGAGTTGCAGCAGATGCTTTCCTTAAGGCGGAGGTGGAGAAGAAGGTGAGCACAACTGTGCTGCCTGCATCTAACAGACTAGGAGGTGGTATACAGGAAGCAGAAGGCTGACCAGGAAACTGGAGGTTAGAGATGGTACACTTTCTCACCCCGGGCAATAACTCATTTCCATTTTGTATGTGCAAATGGAGTGCAAAGGGAAAACAGACACTGAAGGCTTTTTTTATTTTTTTCCCTAAAGGAAATTTCAAAATTTGAAGGCAGGAGACTTAGCTTCCCCTACACATCAGAAGCTGTAGAAATAGCTATCTTGAATTTTTCAGGTGGTGGCTATCGGTGCCAGATGGTGGCTAGAAGTCATTTAGATATTTTGCTCTGTTTATAAGAACAAGCAAATAAACAGAGTTGCTCTATCTAGATTTTGCTAAAAAAAAAAATACAGGAGTTTTTAAAAAATCTTACTGAGATGATCAAAACCAATATTTCAAACTCTTTACAAAGTATAAGACTGAGACCCAATTTATTTTGTCTTAGAACTCAAAAGTAACTTAAAATATCCCTTACATATCTGTCCATGCATTGTAGCTTTCCATAAGCCTCCTGGCTTTTCATAGCATACCATAGCATACTACCAACAAGCTGCAAGTCTTCTAGTTAAATGATAGTCATCCTGCTGAAAAAACTATTTTTCTCCTTTAGCACAAAATATATTCTTTTCCTCTGCAGTACAGTGAAGATTTTGAGGCCTCCAGTCTCAAGTATTAAAACATTATGGTTGCTATAAAGTGACAAAGGTACTTTACAGCTTGATATGTATATATGAAGACAGGCTGTCCAACCAAGTGTACTTGGTAGCCTCCAGGTTGTTTCAGTGACCCCTTCAGGACTTCACCTTCAGTGCAATGTCACCTGCGAGATACCAAAGTAAATAGTTGATGGTCTGCAGTCTGAGAGCCGGTGCAAATATTTTCCTGTAAAATAAATACTTAATCTTACGGTATCTATTTGCTTCTCTGCAATGCAGGTTCCAGCAAAACTGAGATCAGTATAAATCTGCAAAGACCAGCAGTTTGCAATTTGAGCACTAGGTGGAAACAGAGCGATGAAAATGAGACTTGTTGTCATCAAACCTTCAGCACAGCAAAAGGAAGAGCTTTCTCCAACACACATCACAGAAATCCCAGAAGGCAGAAATGGCAGCATAAGCCTTCCTCATATCATTGGGGACCTCTAGCATTCTCATTTCTTGCACACAAGCAGAAGGGAAATTAATCTCCCTAGACTTCTTAAATTTGCTTTTTAGATCATCTTTCCTTGCTGGTTTGCTTTAAACATAAGGATACATGTATTCAGAGTGCTCCTATGTATTTCTATAGATTATTATTCAAGTATTTCAATGGAAATTAGCACCTGAATTGGACATGTAGGAATTTTTTCTCTACTGTTTTTGCAATTTTGTATACCTTGAGACTGAGCGTATACTTAGACTATGCTGATTTCATCTGTTTCTATTGGATTGTCATCAATTATTAATGCTTTGCTTTGACTTCATGGTATGTAACAAGAAAAGCACAGCCAGAAAGGAGACACCCCTAATTCTAACCCTTCCTGTAACACAGCTCTATGAGCCTCTTTGTTACCATTTTCAAATTTCTCAGCTAAAGAAATAGAACTGAAATAACATTTAGTTTTGGCTATATCTTTTTGATATTTTGTTCCTTGTGGAAAACCTGGCTCTAAGAAAATCCATATGTTGAATGGAGCTGCAGTAAAAGTTGTAGGAATAACCAGGAATGATGCAGCAGCTCACTGGAAACCACAAAACATAACCACGATGTGCAACAAGCATGCATGGACTGGACACTTAGGAAGTCTCTTATTTCCAAGCCTTAGTGTAAGATGGTCCTTTGATTGAAAGGATCCAGCTAAGATTTATAAGGATCCAGCTAAGATTTAAAAGAGCTAAAAAATATCGGCCTAGAGAGCCAAACTGTAGAGTTTAAAAGAGCTGGGTTAGGAAGCTGGCAAGGGGCATGTAACATGTAGGAAGGGGCCTCTCAGTTTATGGCTCTTGACACGCTGGTTATTTTGCGCTTGGTACCTTATTTGTATCCAGAATGAAAACATAACAAGTCAAAAGATTTCCAGCAATATTTTCACTACTTCCAAACTATCCTTACTTTTTTAAAGAATATTCAGTTGGTCAGCAGTAACTAGCTCTGTGCATTTACCCAAGTTCTGCCTTTTTGCCCACCTCTTAACCCAGTAACAGCATGCAGAAGGCAGATCTTAGCACTGCAAGCCAGGTTGACAGACTGCTTGAGGCAGACTTTGACTGCCTGAGGTGACTTAGGCAATTGGCTGAGATGCCAGAGCAAGTATTCATACCAGTGGAATGCAAGTCAAAATCTTAGCTGAACTTGAAACCTGTTGAAGCCTGGCGAATAACTGAACCTATCGTTCCCAACCCAAGTGAATATAACCCTCTGCCTGCTGGGTTTTTCAAATCAATGGTCAAAGATCAAATGCTTTTGAATACATTTTCTAAACTCTGGAGGAACACTAAGCTGAACTCAAACAGCAGAAATCAAGTAGGTGCCTCAGACCTACCATTCCCATTTGTGTTGAAGGTGTATTTGATATAAATCTAGGTATAAAGCAAAAACTTGTGCTCTCAAAGAGTTTTGAGGAAGTCAGTGCAGAAGCTCTTCAGTTAATCCTACCAGTGGGATATTATATTTTGCCTCAAAGCTTCTTTAAAATTAACTGAAATAAGATCCTGTAGAACACAGTGCCAGTTAGTCCTTTCAGAATGGTCATCTTTGTCCTTACCCTTTGGGTTATCTTTCATAGGAGGCAGCACACGTTAAATAGCATGAAAAGCTCATAGCAGTACAATAAAAAGTTTATTTTTTATTGAGTTTAATGAGGCCAGCTTAAAGAAGTCATGTATTAATGCCGAGGTGAGAAGAGGAAAGAAGTTTTCTTGACAGCCAGAGCCCATCTTACATAGAGCAGGAGGGAAAGAGGAAACACTACTTGTAAATTCAGCAGAGGATATATGGAAAATATTGAAAGTCAAATATTATTTTTTCTGAAATTAAACAGCATTTCCAAGTTCCCCAGAGAAGCTTATAGCTATAACATGGACTTACCAATTTTTGCACAGAGAGCTAGAGAGATCTTTCCAGATGCAAGTACTTTCACAGCTTATAAAGCCAGTGATTGATACTACTGGAGTGAGGATCTTGATGTTCCTCAAATTCCTATTTCCTGTAGCTAAAATCCTCTTCCGCAAAGACTCAAGTCTCAGGTTAAAGCAGACTGAAAGTGTGTCTCTGCTGTTACTTAGTATTGGTGGTTGGCAGTTGCTGTCAGTGACTGAAGATGTTGCTAGGAGTGGTTTTGGCTTTGATTAAGACAGTTGTGAGTCAACATATGGGATAGATCCAGGCATGCCCAGCTTTCCTCCTGATCTATAAACAAAGCAATCTGATACAGAAATTTGACTTGGATGGTCTTTAGATGCAATAAGCACAAAGACTTTCCATCATGCTCAATCCAATGGGCATGTGATATGGATTTTTTTTATGTTTTTTGTTGTTGTTGTTGTTGTTTTTTTCTTTCCAAGGCACTCTCAATTACAATCATTTCTTTGCCTGCAAGGTCACATCTGAGTGATAGGCATCAAGAGTGAGATCCTGGCTGTACTAATGCCAGGAGTAAAACCCCATCAATCTCATCAGAACAATGACATCATCCCGAGACGCTGCGGTGCTTTGGAAAAGGCTTCCCGTGGAGCCTCTTTTCGTCCTCTCCATCTTACTCTTCTGGCGCCTTCTTTACTCTCTTCTCTCATCATTTCCTCCAAAGTGTCCTCCACCAAAAAAAAAAAAAAACAGCCTTTTCACAAACTCCTGCCTTGTTTCCATCATGCCTTTAAAAAGACTGTTTTTATATTCAATTTTTTTTTTTTTTTTTTTGGTGAAGATAGATTCCAGCTAATAGTGCAATCTGCATTTTTTATGCCCTAAGTTTTTTTTGAACAGCTGCATTGAAATGACAGTCATTCAGCTACATTCTCTGTGCTGCATATTGCAGGGATAGCAATTTGCTTTCCCAGGTTAATATCACATGTTACAAGAGTCTCGATGCTGTAAAATCTCTCATGTAAACAAACAGTATTTTAAACAGATGCCCAGCAGGATTCTACATCCACTCACATGACACTACTAATTGCTGGAATAAAACTGGAATTTCATATGCAAAATGTTAGAGGAATGTATTCAATAGACAAGCTGGAGCTACCCTGTTGCAACAGAACACGAGGAGTCTCATGTTTCCAAGTTCCTTACTCATATGGAAATAAGCTGAGCCTAGGCAGAAAAAGACTTATATAGCCATGTACTTTGTCAGGCAAAACCTAAACCTGTTCTCTCTCCAGTAAACCAAGCAAATGGAAATAAGCACTTTTTGTGGAATGCCTATTAAGGAAACTTAAGGAGAAATGAAGATAACGGAATTAAAGAAATGCAAAGTCTGATTTCCATGATGTCAGGATTTCACCATGAGTGGTTGCTTAAATGTCTTGCTCATTCACTAATGAGTCTGTAGAATCATAAATTAAAATTATGAAAGGAAACATTTAGGCCATTATTCTGACATCCTACAGAACAGCGGCCATCAGACTGTCCTGATTTTTGTTTATGTCAGATTCTTTTTCAGACAAAGCTGATAATATTATAATTTATCAGACAGTGATGTATGGATTCTGCTTTCCTACAGATAATAGAAAATTGAATCTTTGCAGAAATGATATATTTGTAAATGCATTTGTTTGCAGAATCTATATGTGGGGCACAGCAAAATTTTCTCATTAATCAAATTAGATGATCAAATTGGCAGACCATGGCACAATTGTAAAACGGGCCTTGGATCCTTTTCCATCATCCTTTCACACTGTAAAATTTATTTGCAGTCTGATCTTTGAGCAGACGGTTATAGAGTAATCTCTCCCTTTGTTGTCAAAAAGTTTGGCTGCCCTTGATTAAAACATAAGCATCTTAGATGTAGTGCTGCTGGCTGTAGACAGGCAGCAGCACTTTTTGGAAGACAAGTTCTGCCTTTATCTAAAGGCAAAAATAGTTTATCCATCTTGTTTGCTTAGTTTTTGGAGGCTGGACCTCATCTTCATGTATAAAAGATATTGAAAGTAGCTCATTAGGAGCTCTATATATGTAGATGAGTACACAGTAACAACTGTGTAACAACTCAGTGTGCTTAATTCAGTCTCTGCATCAAATCTCTTTTGGGCTATTTCCATAGACTGAATAATATCACTATGAGGGAGTCTCAGATAGCATAAACTGTAATGATGTTGCACAACCAAATAAATAATTACTTCCTGCAATACTCAGTGCAGAGCCCAGAAAACACTACTTATCTATTATATTATGCTACTACCACAGTAATTTTCTATCAAAATAGTCCATAACTTAAAATATCTTAGAGTTTTTAGCATAGATGATCACAAATTATAGTGAACACTTTGGTAACAGTTTTTCTTGTGTAACACAAGGAACAGCACTTTAATAAGACAGTGCCCTTGCAGGGGTGCCTATTTAATGTCAGTTAACTATGACCTTAATTCTGCAGAATGCCCACTGTCTGCAAGACCGTGACTCCTGGGCAGCTATTCAGGACATGATAATGTTAATGGTAACAGTAATAATTTTGTAATGCCAGAACTCCGCCACCCCACTAAGACCTTTGACTCAACACCCCTTGCAAAGTGGCAGAAGTTCAAGAACATACCAAGGAGTGGAGAGCTTAGAGCGCACACAGTCCCCAACAAGTATTGTCACGCACCCAAAATAATTGCTACTAAAAAAAGAAGCAAGCAGCTATCAAGCAGCATTTTAATCTTAATTGAGAATAAATACAGTATATATTTTTTTAAAAAGGAAAACTACTGCTGTAATTTCCAACTGGTGCTGCTTAAAAATTGTTTTATTTGCAAAGTTGGAATGAGGGAGGCTATTGAATCATTCAACTGATGTTTCGTCAAAATACAGAACACTAAGGAAATCACAACACATGCTATTACAAGTAGGCACAGGCACTTTTTTTTATTTTATAGATCTACACTTTAAAAACAAGTAGGATTTGATTGATAATGCACATCTGCTTATAACCATTTCAAAGATAAGTCTATTTTGCTTATGAAAAAGTCTTGCCTTCCTACATGCACTGTACAGAAGCATTTGCAAGACTTGCATCTTAAGAATGCCTTCAGTACATGATGTTAACCTACTGTGTTGTTACCTCTATGACTCTAGAGAAGGCTAAAATTAAATTTTAGGGAAGTGTTTTTTTCGTGTATATATATATATATTTGTGTGTATATATGCATTGACATAGACTGCTTTTGTTTTCAAATAAAGATTTTGAGGAAAGAACGTGCCAACTCAGGTAGTCCTACAATGAAATCAGTCCTTTAATACCTTGATAAACAGATGGAAACTTTGACCCGAGCAGGTGGGACGCTTTCAAGGTAGCTCAGCATTAGAACAGCCTGCTCCAGGTCTGCGGAACTGTGAGGACACATCTGAAGCTGCTGTAAGCCAAAAGGGCAAGTGGCGGCCTTAGGGGTAGCAAGAAGAGCTCACCACATCTGCTGCGAACACGGCTGGCCTGAAACAGAAGGGAATATCACAGAATTACTCCCGATTTTCTCAGAGGCATCGCTCAAACTCCTAACCCCACAAATTAAAGCTATGCATCACTCTCATTAGCAACCCCGCTCCTTTCCACAGGTGTAATGCAAGAAGAAATCACATCCATGGAGGCCCGGGAGCACCGCAAACGCGTCGCTCGGCTCGTTCCCCCGCGGGTGCAGAGGCGCTTCCCCGCTCGCGGGGCTGGCGCGAGCGGCAGACAAAGAAGCCGGGTGGCCCCTTCGCCTGCGCAGAGTCAGTGATCTCACCCTTCTCCTCCCACTCTGAAGGGGAAAGGGCTGCAGGGGCTTGGCTGATTGGCTTGATTTCTCTGCCTGCTCCGCTGACACGTGGAAGAAGCTAACGCCCCGTTCTTGGTCTTTCAAATTAATTTCCCTGGTTGGAAAGATTGGATGTGAGCCAGCCGATGAGGACAGCACTTGCGATTTGCCTTTTCTGCTTATAGAAAAAGGCAAAGGGTGGATGGTTACATCACAGCTTTTTAGGGAGGCATTAATAAATCATGCAAAGGCTACTGATATAGCACATACAAATGATACTGCAGACCTCATGTTCCTGAAAAAGAACTGGCTGCCTAAATCTATGTATATTTCAGTGATTTGTTCTGTATTAAAAATATTTTCCTTCTCTACACAGCTTGATGATATGACAGAATTAATCTAATAGAAAGGCTATGAAAAAGCTATTTGTGATTCAATGTTATTTTTGCTTAAAAGTAAACATCATGGTAACTACCTGCTGCATGCTGAGACACTACTGCTCAAGGAACAGAGTACCTCAGTTTATTCGTTGTTGTATTTAATAATATCATTGAATTTCAAGTTATATAGAAATTTAGAAACAAACAAAGGAAAAAATATTGGTTAAAAAAGCTAGTTGTCACTCTCATGGAAAATAATAGAGTATTATTTTGACTGCTGGACTGGTCATTTACTAAGGAATGGATACTGAAAAACTCTACATGCTTAAAAATATACTTGCCTTCTAAACAAGCCATTTGGGTTGCCTCGAACAATTTATTTCAGTACTGTATCACTTGGTCTACCTGAATATGCTATTTTGCTCCTCAATAAACTTCTGAAAAAGCATTTTATAAAGTTAAGTCTCTGTACTTGAGATTAAGGAAAGTATTTGCTCTTCCTTTGTTTATTTGGATCAGGTGCCTCTCTTATGTATTATTACTTTTCTTTTTATTCTATTTCTAGTTTAAGACCAAGCACTGAACTAGCCTCAAAGGATATTTCAAACTGCTAAAGAAACAGGGCTAAGGCATGGGGACCTACACAGCATCCCCACACGTTGCCTGAATTCTGGTGACCCCTGGGCTGTTCTCGGACCTGACCAGACAAATCTGTGAGAGGAGGGACAAGACACAGGCCATACGGACACAAGATACTTGTGTGACACTTGGCCATGGGATCAGGGATTGGTCCTTTGGCCTCACTTTTTAGCAGTGTAGATGTAGCCAAAGGCCATTTATTGAATTATGGCCAAAAGTGCTGTAGTCAGCCGGGCTGCAAGGCCCATTAGTGCCCACTTTGTGACGGGCATTGGCTAAGGGACAAGAGGAGGCTGACATGCAGAGTCAAGGTGGGAACAGTGAATATTAAATGGTGCAACTGGTAGAGGGCAGTAAAGCAAAGCGTTGTTCAGGTCGGTCATGAAGCCACAACTCTTGTTTACAGCCAGGTGGGGATGCCGCTGTTTCGCTAGGCAGTGAACAGCAGCATGGTCTAGATGTTGGCTGGCAAAGGAAATCTACAAACCTTCCCCAAGAATGAAACATGCAAAATGAACCCCTCCAAACAAATACAGAAATATAGAATAACTCAGAAAGATAGAATAACACGTATGTGGCGATGGTGGTCTTCGAACAGCTTTACAGCTACAAAATGGATACCACTGAGTGTTAAAATAACCAGTTCAATTAGAAGCACAGACTACAGAATGCACTCACTTCTAAAATTCGGTGTGTGCTTTTCAGGAAGAAAGAGAGGGTGGGGAAGGCTTTTATAAATTTTTTACTTCCTGGTGAAACTGACTGAATAAAGAAATGGGTTTTGTTAGGTCTACAGAGAAATTGTATACAACAACCTCCCAGACTGACATACTCCAGGCATTTTTGTTGTTTTAATGTTTTTTTGCTACAGTAGAAATGCGTGCTCCCTCTTCCTTGCAGCTCCTGAGTTGCTCGTGACACAGTCATTAGGGCTGTGCTAACATTTTGGAATGATTCAGTGATGCTGTTTTGCCAAATCAAACCTAACTGCCGAGTCCGGGTTTAAACTTTCATTTCAGGGAATAGATAATTCAAATACATACTTCTGAGAATATGACTTGTCCCTTCTTTTTTGAGTGGAAAAGAGCCACTTCTTAATGATAATCCTCAAATATTTCTAGTAAAGCAACAGTAATGATGCCTGTTGGTCAAAGCTTTCCCCCTGTAAAGTATTATCAAGGAATAACAGTTTAACCTGTGTCAGAAACGACATATATTTTTCCAAGTTTTGTTTTTGTACAAGACATGAAATGGTTCTATGAATTGACTGTGCACTGTTCACCCCCCAAAAAGAGTAAAATGAAAATTAATTCACTTATTAATATGGTTCTGTCATCCTTTCTTCCAGATCTCAGAGATATTTATACATAAGTAAGAGGCAGGTACAGCTCATCACGCTGTGTCTGTAGCAGTGCAATGCCATTAGTCATTCCCAGAGCCACAGCCATTAGAGACTGAAGTGGCCTTTTGATGTCATGTTGTCCTACCCTGAACCCTACAACCCATGACAACAGCCTGATGCCATACGTGGATTTCTGAGTTCATGGCAAACTGCAGCAAGGCAGGTGCTGACTTCCATCTGCAAGCTAAATTTCAGCAGGCAGAGGCCAAGCTTTTGCTACCAAACAGAAGTTATTTGAATTTGGTTTGCAAGACATTGCCAACCACTTGCCTTGTTGGGTTGCCTAGAGGAAAAATTGATTGTTTACTTCTAGTAGTAGAAAGAAAACAAAAATGACTAAATCATGGAGAAATCAGTGTTTGACCCAGGATCTTTCTAAACTATGGAGAGCTTTTTGTAAACTTGGATGGACATGATATATCTGTTATCTGTCCCCCACCAAAGACTGGCCTCTGCCTCCTAGGACTAAAGGTTTTGTCTGGCCTATGTTCATTTGATCAGACATGAGGACATGAGCATGAACTCACCTGCATTCGCCCGCTCCAACAAGAGAACTACTCAGATTGCTCCAGGTCTATGACCAAAATTATATTAGTTACATCTGCAACGTGGATCACTGGACAAATGCAGGAAAACAGCAGCATCCTGGTGTAAATTAGCTTTATGAGAGAAGAAATTAGTTTTCCTCTGCCCAAATACGGTTAGATATGTGTATATCTGAATCACATCACTTGGTAAATATATTTCAGCTGATTTTTTTTTTCAGATGAAAAGCTATTTTGCAGCATTGGTGCAGCACTAGCCCTTCCTCAGAGGGAGGACTAATTAGTCTGGGCCGTTGCTATGTTAACACAGTCCTTTTTCTCCGAGGACCCAAGGTAATAAGGTACGCAGAGCAATTTTCTGAGCTATACCTGCTCATATCAAGGATATTGCACTTCACTGAAACAGACATGAGTTTGCTTGGTATACACGTATTTTTGTAACAAACAAAAATAATAATCAATGCTTCTTAACCTACAGTTAAGTGAAAGCAAGGTTATTTAGCATACAGAGGAGTTTGAACTCCAAGTGTAGTCAGATCCAGATCTTCTCACAAGAACTGAGATTTGGGACTCAATTTCATGGTTGGGCCTCTCTCTTTAACAGGATTTAAAGGAAAATTCAGAAAGAAGAGAAAATCCACAATAACTGGAGAGATCTCAGCTCATAAAGCATCTTATCTGTGGTATAAACTCAGTGGCTATTACAGTCAGTGACCTATGGTTATATAGTAATATTTAAGAACAAAATAACACAGATATACATACAAGGGAAATTCATATTGAAAAATATTAATTTTCCAGTGTCATTTCTGTAATCTGAAAGAAAAGGAAAGATACATCCTTAGTTTTTAATTGGACTGTAATCAGAACAATTCCTATTGAAATAAATGGATTGAATTAGATAATTTCCCTTTGAAATGACTGAACAGAACTGTGCAAGGATTTACTTAAAACTTGGCCCAGAGCTTTGTAAAATGCAGTGCTGGAAAACTGAGCATCTGTGGTTTTATATTTCAGGGATGAGGCAAGATTTTTCGACCTTTAAATTACAGCTTGTGCAAGCAGTACTCTATTACTTAACTCTAACAGATTTGCAGATGCATCCATCTCTCTCCAAGGTAATGAGCATTGCATTTCTGCCAGTCAAAAGGCTAAAATTCAAAATAAATCGAAGAAGGAATTAATCCCATTCTCTCATTCTCTAAGAGCTTATAAACACCATCTAAAGGAATTTCACCAGAGATAATCATAGTAGTTTTCATAAAGAGACTGTTAGAAAAAAAAGTTTATAAACATAGGTATAATTTTTAGTCTCTTTTTCAGAAACAGAAGACACCAAAGGGCTTTACTTGAATCAACTGTATAGGCACTCACTGCCAAACCTGTGTGCCAGCTCTAGGCCTTATTGCATATACTCTGCTCCTCTCCCTCTGTCCATCTCCTGCAAAAAAAATCAATATGAATGGATGGATGGACAGAGGGAAAGGAAGGAAGTTTGGTCCCAGAAAGTAAAAACATCGGCGAGGTTTTATGACAATTTTAATGGGTGTTTTTCTTTTAGGATGGAACAGAAGACATATATATATATATATATAAAGCATAACTTTGTGGCTGATATTATCAGTAGTGATGCAAGTGAAAATAACAGTTCTGTCTCAGCAATAACGGGTACGGTCAGTGAAAGGACAGAGCGCTATGTGTGCGTATAAGAACAGGGAATCTCCGACTGTCTTTTTCCCTTTTCACCTGACACATGAATGTTAGATCCCAATAGTGTCAATTGGCATAAAAACAGCATTACAGAAAGCAAAGAAACTGGTAGCAGATAAAATGAAAGAGTGTTCCTGTAAAGAGATAAACACTTCCAGAACAGCATCTCTGGTGCCTCAAATCTAGCAGGCCTAAAATGAATTAAATGAACTACAGTTTTTGTTTTTACAAACTGCAGTTTTTAGGGTGAACTAAAAACACTTTGCTTGTTTCTCCCACATTAAGACTCAGTGATTAACATGGCCCATCACGAGACACAAGAGCGTGACTCTGCCCTCCTCACCAAGCAGCAAACACTTAAAGAGCGTGTTAAAATAAGACATTGAAGTCTTGGAGCCCTGCTATTTTTCACACTTTACCTTAATTTAGTAAAAGATGTATTTAAAAAAAAAAAACTTCAGCTTTGTAATTTTTGAGCTTACAGCTGCCGGTTCACAGAATTAAATTGATTAGTGAGGGGCTGAGAAAAACCGCTACCTCAGCTCTCGGCACTGCATTGGGAAAGCAGCCTGTCAACCTGCTCTTTCTGAAACGCAGGAAATAATACCACTTGCCTCCTGCGAAGAGATAAGATTTTGCTAATAGGTGTCAGCAGAAATCAATCTCTGGAAAATGGACCTACCTAAGAGAAAATTTCCCCTGCTGAGGACCACTAAAACCTGTTTCCCTAAGCTGTTGGAGAGAGAAAGAATTCCACTTGGAGATGCCTCCACCAGCTCCAGAGGAGATCATGGATCCAGGATGTCAATAAACACCCCTAAAAACAAAAAGAAAGCAAAAAAACTCAGTTTCATGTCCCCACTAGTAAACTGAAGTACAGAGCCTGATAAAACTCTGAGGAGGCCTGAAGACATGGCCTTGCCCGGCCCATCCAGCAAGCTCCCCAATAGATGCTTGATGCAGGTCTAGAGTTAAGAAGAGCCAGGGACTTTTTCCCAACAGGGAGTTCAAATGTATCAACCTCGTCCTTGAGGTTTCGATGCCATGAACAAGAGCAGACCCTGTGAGCTGGCCGGAGGAGCAGAGCAGCGCCCCTGGCCATGCTGAACGTGCTGCATCAGAGGCTGCCCTGGTGTGCAGGAGCAGGGGGCATCACGATTTGAGAGGAAAAACACTGCTACATCTACAGCGAGGTGTGGGGTGAAGTCTCTGAGATTCCTGACACAAGATCCTGGCATATTTAGGGAAGTGAAAACCCGTTTTACACCCCGTTGTAAGTTCCAATATTAATTTAAGTAGGGAGCAAAGAAGGTAGATAAAGCAGATGGACTGCTCTGACTGTAGCAGAGGAGACAGGAAACAGAGGCCCCCAGCACATTTTATGCATTTAAATTCTAAGCATTTTTCTATCCCACAATATTTGCAGATGTGTTCAAGATTTTGAAGGCTCAAGATTTTTTTTTTTTCCTACTGCTTTATTTTTATGGTCAACTGTTTTCCACAGCTTCAGGAGATATATTGCATCAAGCCAGAACGGGGCTTGCCAAGTCATAGGCTTCTATTATAAACTCAAAGAGCCGAGCAAGCTCCTCCAAACAGCCAGCTTGTTAGACAGACGGGTGTGATGGATCAAGGGATAATCAAGCTCACTAGTATGGAGAAAGTTAAAATCTACTGCAACATTTAGACAAATACAAGGCAAACTGTTGTCGCTTTAAGAATGTGAATATTAGTCGCACATATTAGGGACAAATACATATTACAGGTACAAACCACTTCTTCATTACTACACACTTGCTTTATTCAAAAAGAATATTGAGACCAGTTTTTGTAAAGCTGAGGATGACTTTAAAATCAGGGAAAAAAATGTTTTGCAGTGGGTAAACAAAGCCAAGAAGCAAATTTAATGGTAAAAATAAACCCTCTTTCATCATTTGAATTTGCTGAAAAAAATCACTGCCCCTGAAGCTAAGACGACAAATGGGAAACAGAGTAGCAAGACTGGCAAATTTTATTATTTTTTCTCCAAGAAAAGTATTATTAAAAGTAGTATTATATCATTACACCTTGGGATATTTCCCTTGGAAATTATTTTAAAACAAAAAAAAGCATTATTTTCATTACACTTGTAAATTAAGAAAAAACATACTTAGACTCATTAGTTTTAAATACCCTCCCTCTAGCCATTCTTACCACAAATAAGGCAGAAAAGTGGGATATAGATTGCCCGTAGTTTTAGGAATTCATTAAGATAGATTAAATGCTATTTTTGAATGTTTCTCTCATTTTATCAAGAGAAGATAAATTTCATTTTCATTCACACTTAATCACTAACACATATTAACAGCTATTTCAGCTAAGTGATAATTCAATCCCCAGACAAACAGGAAGAATTTGCATGTCATTACGCCAAAAATGATGAGGACATTTTCCTTTATAAATGAACTAAATTTAGTGTTGATTTTATCCCGCATTCCCCTTTCACTGAAGTTTCTTCATTTCTTGTACCAACCTGTTCTGCAATTGTATTTGCGCTCCTAAATTACACGCTAGATTCTAAGGAGAGATACAAGGTGTTACGGCATTTCATACCGCTGGGTGAAATTGCTTCCTCCGCACCGCGTCTTGATTAAAATACCACACCCATGCAGCACCTCCCAGCCACAGCTTGGAGCAGAGAGAACGGATACATCTGGGGAAGGCAGGTGCCCCTAAGCAACTTCTGTTTCCAAAAGGAGTAACAAGAAATAGTCAATATCTGATCGATATGTCTTGAGCAGGGGTTTAATGTGGTCGGAAAAGAGAAAATCTATGTCCTGAATCGCACACACCACCTGCTACATTGCTGATGGCCTTGCTTTGGAGCCCAGCCCCGCAGGGAAGCTCCCTGTCACCCCGCAGAGCAGATGTGATGCTCTGAGGTCTGAGTCAGCTGGTGACTTCATATCACAAGGAGCCGAGGTGCGAACGAGCGCAGGCTGCGCAGGGCCAGGTGCTACAGCGGCTCCAAGGGTGCGCGTACAGGCTGTGTCAGGATGGACATTCTTCAGGAGTCATCAGTTCTCTCTCTGCCTAAAAGGCGCTGGGGGTGGAATAAGCAAAGCAGAGCTTTGGAAGAGCTTGTGACTCTGTATCCAAAACTGAAATACCAAATCTGCAGTTTTATGTCTCTCTAACCTGGAAAGAATCCAGACTCATCAGGCACCTCTTTCTCTGGTTTTAAAGTCCTTTATTGGTTTACTTTCCGCAACTATCCCAAGTGTCACTCCAGCTTTTTTCTTTGCCTAACTTCCCCAAAAACTTCCAGTGAGAGAATTTATCTGGGAGGCGAGGACGGTGGCTTTGACCTAGGCAGAGCAGAGATCTGCATCTTGGTTTCGCAGTGCTCAGGTGCATGCTTAAGTGATAGAAAACAAGGGGAACACCTCCGTCGTATGACTTCATTCTTTAAATGAAGGGGTGGATCCACTTTGAAGGAAAGACTACAAGCGTCTTGTCTTCAGGAGGAGCATCATAGTGGTGAATCACAAGTCCTGGCAGTAAATACTCCACCAGGGAGGAGCTCAGACTTTTCCTCTGCTGTCATACAGACATCTCCCTGTCAGACTGATGAGTTTTCTGGATCTCATATACAAAGTTTTCACTGTTTAGATCAATATTTAGCAGTGGGTCTGAAATTCATTTGCTCTGTTATCCTCGTGTTTGGGTGTTCTGAATTCACCCTATCTCTCTCTGGGCATTTAACTGATGTGTCTCGAGATCCTCTTGTGGTTTATGAAGAGACTCAGCCCTAAGGAGTGTCTCCGATCTGAAACACACCCTGGAAATGCCCCTGGGAATGCACTACAGCTCCCAGGCTTCACTGTACACCCAACTGCCCGTACCGCAGCCCTAGGACCATCAGGAAACCCAGCACACACGCTGTCCACCGCCCCGATTCCCAGCAGATACAGCTTCAGAATTTTCTTTCCATGGTTCATGGACACTTCAAACATTTCAAACTATTGGAAGGACTGTATTTTTTTGTTTTGTTTCATTGCATTCATTTGTTTCTTATTTAAAATACAACGTAAGTCAGTGACCTATTCTTCTGCATGCAAGCTACAATGTGACTTTTTAAATGTATGAATTTCTTCATCATTCTTATATTCTTAAACTGAAAGACTAAGCACGAAATAAGTACAAAAATGCTAGAGTTATATATGAGATTAAAATGTGATCGATTGCAAGCAAGGTTATAAACATGCTGCTAGCTTACCTCATTTGTCAGTGTTCTTTAAATTCATGTGGGTAGGAAGAGGACTTTCATAACAGTTTATCAGGATTCTTTTCTCTTATAAGAATCATCATGACATTTGTTACATATTACCTGCAACTACCTACAAAAATAATGATAAAATATATCGGTTTTAAAGTGAAGATGCCAACAGCTATTGACGTACTACAGATGAATGTAGAGAGCTACATTTTCACTAGAGTTTTGGAAAATTATAAAGGTAATCTGCAAGACTGCATCTTATAAAAATTAATTGTAACAAGCTGTTCAAAGGCATGTACTCTGGCCAATCAGATGCCCCAAACCAACAAACTAAATGACTTTTCTGAACAGCAATTCATTTTTTTAAGTTTAAGTGAGAATTTCAGAACTGTAATCATGTGTATTAACAAGGTTGCTGATATGTACCATAATATGAATGAGACCACAGTACTGCCAAGAACTTGTGGAGACTTCTTTATTTTAATTTCATGGCAGTACTAATAAGACCTGTGATTCTACAGAGAGAAAAAAAGGACTTTTCAAAAGAATCACCAAAAGAAAAGTCATAGACCATTTGTTGTGCAAAATCAAGTAATATATTTGGCCTGGCGGCATCTATCTTATATTTCCTAATCTAATAATAGTCCAGTTTGCTTTAACCGCTTGTTCAATGCCGGACTCGTATTAATCTTTGGAAAACAGTGTAAAACCTACCACAGCTCGGTGGACTATGCAGAGATGGTAGCAAAGACAAGAGTAGCTCTCAGACCCCAGGGCACAAAGGGACTTTTTGACTCCATCCTCCACTCATGGCTTTTGTCCATCTATCATCTGAGGTGTGAAGAACAGGCAGAGCTTGTTCTACCCCTCGCTTCTCACTCAGGGAACGCTGCGGTGAGCACTTGGCCAGCTTGTCCCTGCCACTGTGAACGCCAGCACTGCAAAGGGCTCTTACTCTGCAGCGTTTTTTTTTTCCTTATCTCATTGAAACATATCTCAGATATTTCACATTTTTTTAAGCAGTAGATGTTATACCACTGGATAACAGGGTGAGGAATAATAATAGCTGTTTATTTTTTATTTTGATATTAAATAACATGCATTCTTTCTCGGGATCTTTTTAAAAGATTTGTCTATGAGTCTTGGATTTGCATATTTACATTACCTAAGCCTATGAGAGTACATTGTAGATATTTATACCTCTTTATACCAGAATACCTGAAAATTAGCAGAAAAGTGGTTTCCAGCATCGCCAGAAATACTGTGGCCTCTTGCTTTCCTAGACTAAATATGTGTATTTTCACCTTGAAGGCAAGCAAGGTGGTGAGGAGTGAGTTAAAGCCACGAGGTAAACACAAATTTGGGGCACATCTAAACGGTCAGCTCAGATTGCTGCTTCTTGCCATGTGCACATACTGGAGCCTCAGTGGGGTGGAACAACTCGGTGTTCGTCCGCCCAGCCAAAACCTGGCTCTGAGTCGGGGCTGAGCTCATCTCGGAGCCCGCTCCTGTAGGCATTACGGGTGGAAAGGAGCCAGCTCTCGCTACCTCCACCTGGCCCAGCCTTCAGGCACCATCCCGCGAGGCGGGGAGCTGTCATACTGCATAGCTCCTCGTGCAGACGCACCCCCGGACAAAGGGCACAAACACGGCAGCTTTAGAGACACCTGAGGGTGGAGGTGGAGGGGCAGCTGCTGTGCTAGAGATCACTGCGAGCGTGAGGCACCGGGGAGGAGGCCGCAGGGAGGTGCGAGCCGCAGGGCGCAGCGCGCTGGCTGGAGGAACAGGAGGTGATCCCTGGCGCAGGCGATGGCACCAGCACAGCTGTAGTCATCGTTCGCCCCGCGCATCCAACCGAGAGGAGTCTGGCCATGCCAAGAGCTGAAGCTTGTTTCCTCCTGACTCTTGCAGACAGTTTGAGGGCTAGTGTCAGCAAGATACTAATTTTGTGCCTTTTTGTTGTTGTTTGTTTGTTTTTTGTCGCTCTGCCGTGCCCTGTGCTGAATGCTGCAGATCAGGTTTGGTTAACCAGCATTGCTCCAGGGCGTGATGCAGAGAGCGGATTCCTGCATCGCACAGCCTGCGTCTTACTGTTTGATAACGCAAACTCCTCCCCACTCAGTGTGGGTTTCCAACTCTTTTCCATTCTCTCTGATCTTGGCGGTTTTCTTCAAACGTGGTATTACCTGCATTTTTCCAGATCTAAAAATATTTTTGTTATTTTTGTCTACTCTTATTTTAAAATTAATTTCACTCTTCTTCATTTCAGCTCTGTAATGTTTGCAACACCCTGCCTGACAAGAACACAAACATACTGTTCAAGGATTTGTTTTTAGGTCATTAACAGTTATGATTAGATGATAACACTGAACTCTGCAGAAGCCTAGCAGATACCTCCTAAATTAAATCCATTGCAAAAAAACAAACCAAACCAAACAAACAAACAATAATAATCACAGCAACAAAAAAACAGGTAATCTTTGTAGTTTTATGCAATATTTTTCAACCTATATGGCAGAAATTATTGTCAAACTTATTTGGCATAAACATTTAAAGCAATAGCAGGATGATTATTGTAATAGTCTGTTAAAACCCAGACATAAATTACATCACATTCTTCCTTTCACCTACCAATTTCTTCCAGTAAAGATTTCTCAAATCATCAGTGTAATGTAAACTCAGGCTGCATAATATTTTACTTCTGCTTTCTTTTAGCTGTATAACATTTTTTTCTGCAGTTCTTCCATTATTAATATAGGTTAAAACAGCATCAATTGGAATTATTTTATTTTCAAAATGCCTAACATCTTTATTTCTTATTTAAAATAATGGTTTCTGAATTTATTAGAGAAACAGCTTCTCTTCTGGATTTTTTTGATTTAAACCTAAGCTTATATTTCTTCCTTGTTTTTTTTTTTTTTTTTTTTTTTTTTTAAGAATTTAATAGAATTGAATTTGGGGTTTATTTAGAGATTTTGAGTATGTACTTCTCCCTCAAAACTCTGAACAACTGTCTGTAACCTTTCATAGTCTTAAATTATAGCCTCAAATCTCAGATTTAATGAAGATTTTTTTCCCCAACTGGATGTCTTGTGTTCTCTTTTAGAAAAACTGCTTGTGGGGTTTTCTCTCTTTTTAATGGCTCCTTTTTCTCTGCTCATAGAATTGACTAAGTCTCTGACGTATCAATCATTCACCAACTTTCTAGGTTCTTCAGATATAGCTGTCTTGAAATTCAATGGCCTTCCAGTTTTGTAATCTGTAAAGTCTTTGAAAAATTGATCTGGGAATGTGTTACTGAATCTTTTTTTCTTCCAAGTTTTCTGTAGTCCAAATTTACTGAAGTTTGGTTTTTCATTCCTTTTATCCTTCCCAAGAGAATTTCCCAAACAGGTTTAGTGTCATTTCACATCTCATCCTATTAGACATCTCATCCTGCTCCTACTGCATCCTTGCACCATCCTCGTTCTTTTATATGGTTTAGCCAACTATAAAAACAGGTCGGGGAGATCAAAACGGGACACCCTGTTATAGATGGGAGCTTTGCATGAGGCAGCAGTGCCCTAGCAGCAAAGACGGACAACAGCATCTGGGGCTGTAGGAGCAGAAGTGCAGCCAGCAGACTGAGGAACATGATCAAGGATTTGTCTCTCTTTAAAACACATTTATAACACTATACCCATTTTGAAGCTCCCAGTACAGGAAAGACTTTGATATACCAGAGTGTATTCAGGGAGGGCCACAAGGATGGTCGGGATTGGAGCACTTGCCCTGCGAGGAGATGCTAAGAGCACGGAGTTGGTTTCGCTTGGAGGAGGGAGGGCTGCAAAGGGACCTCACAGCCACCCCAGCACCTCCAAGGAGGTCAGCTAGGAGACCAAGCCAGGCTCGTCACAGCATTGCGCAGAGTGAGAACAAGAGAAAACTGGCATCATTCAAAACCAGAGAGACTCAGGCTGGGCATAAGGAAAGCCCTTCTTCTCCAAGGAGCCAGCTGACCTTTGGAGATGTTGCCCAGAGAGACTTTGCTATCTCTCTCCTCAGAGATTTTCGAGACCCAACCAGACTACGCCCTCAGCCACCTGGTCTGACTTGGAGCTACCCTTGCCTTGAGCAGGAGGCAAGGCAAGGGTAGCTCCATTAGAGACACGCTGAGGTCTGCTCCCAGGTGAGTTACCCTATGAGGTGATAGTTGCAGGATCATCCCGAGAACAGCTCTCTTTGCCCCATATCTTTGTCACTGATCCTCTTAGGAAAATTCTTCCAATTTATCATTTCCCTGTTTAGCACAAAGACCGAATTTGATCCCTTGCAGTGACGGCAAAGTCGGTAGCTCTGGCCCTCTTTCCTATTGTACAGAGATGCTAGAGCACATTCAAACTCTCCTTGTTCTTTGCCTTCTGTATCCTAGCAACTCCATCTGCTGCCTTATTCTCTATGTTGGAAGTACATTTCAGGTTTTTTTTCAGTTAAGCAAAAGCTGCTCCTTCCCTGCTTCCAGCTTAGCTTAACCACACAATTTTAAACTTAAAACGATGGAATCCCTTTTGCGCAAGTGAAGTTCCCTTCATTGTGCTTCACCAGACCTCCCTTTCCAGAGATCTAGGCCAGTCCTTTGTCCACTCAGGAATTTCGGTGAATATTAATATTTACTTTGTTGTCAGCCCTCTCCAGACTCATTAATCTGTCTTTGGTTTGAGAGAAGGTTCTGTTGTTTTTTTACCCCATTGTTTGGGCTTTCACGGGCTATAATTAGACCTTGCCTGGCACTCGCAATTCACACAAATCTCTGTTACTCATTCTTGGGCACATGACATATTTTCTTGCCAATAGCTGTGGAGCACACTGTGAAATGAGCGGCACCAATAAGTACGTAATAAAGAGTGCTTATGTATATATATGCCTGCCTGTTACACATTTGTAAATTTAACTCATCCCTCTCCAATGTGATACTGGTATCCTTGACTACAAGTGATTAAGCATCGCAACGACACCATCTCTTCTTCATTCAGCGAATAAAACACCAGAGTATTGGGGAATTAGTATATAAAAAAGAGAGGAAATCAGTCTGCAATTGGAAGAGTGTCTCGAAACACCACCAAAATAACATGAAACAGTTTGACTTTCTCAAAACATTTGACTATTTATACATGGAAGGGTGGCTTTTATCTACAAAGTAACAGACTGAAACCTAAGTACAGAATAGTGTACAGAAAAATCATGATACCTTTCAAATAGTTTCAATAGAATCAGATCTGAATCTTTGTTTTTTTAAGAGGTCACTGGCTTCTTATTCTGACTATTCCCTTCAAAATCTTCAGTCCTTTTCACACCAGGTCGTCTTTTTTAGGTAATTTAGTCATCTTTCCAAAGCTCTTCTATTGATCTCTAACTGCTTCAGGTATCGTCTTTTCTTTATTAAAATAAACATTATTTGTCTGCTCATATCTGGAGTGCAATTTGTGTCTCAATTTTTATAAAGGGGACTGAGGGAAAACGTAGACTTCTCTTACTGTGTACAGGTTAGACAGCACTCTAAGGATCTAAAACAGGAAAGTGGCAAGCGCAAGTGCTAGAAAGACTTTGTGTGTGTGAATATTCATGATTTTTCACCTTTATAAAATATTGTTCCTAGGATTCTCTCTTTTCAGCTATAGGGTCTCATTGTGCCACTATATGGATTATAATAATTTTAAGAGAACAGATCAAAAGAAAAAAATCAAATATGAAAGTGTATAATGATCCAGAAACCTTCCCTTATACAAAGTACTAGATAACATGGACAGTTCAGCTATAGTCAAGGAAAAATGTTAATTCTGACTCCTTTTTATATGACTTTTTTAAAAACGTGATTCCTTCAAGCAATGGACGAGTTTCCAAAAAAAAAAAAAAAAAAGTAACGATGTCCCTACAGTGATATGAGAAGCAACAGAATTACTCTGCATCATGAATAGCAAATATTATTTGAATTCTTACTTGCAGGCATAGAATTCTCCCCAATTTCTCTTACTTAGACAATATCAAACTCCCAGGCTGATCCTAGCTCCTCTCTACTACCTCTTTCCTTGCCCTGTTTCTGCCAATGTTTGTCCCAGAAAATTGTTTCATAATATTTTCCTAGGTACCTTCAGTGATGGAAATTTTATAGCCTTCCTAATCCAGACCTTGACTGTCCCTACCATTAGAAAGCTTTTTCCTGGATCTGATCTGCCTGAGTCTTCATTGTTATTGTTTAAATCCACTGCTTATCTTAAGCATAGGAGATAAAGAAAATAGACAAATTCTGCCTTTTTAGAAACTCTTTTTTACTATCTGAATGTGTTTTCCTATTGGTCTTCTCTTTCTAGATCATACCACTACAGCTAGGTCAATCCTTCCCTATATTCCATGTTTTCTAACGCTCTGACCAATCTTGGTCACGTTAATTAATTATAACAAATCTGCGTCCAGAAAAATAAGATCTTTCCAGAATTTTGATTTTTAAAATATTCTTGAGCAATAGGTAACAATGGTGAATAATAATGACTGATAGATAAATAAGTAATGATTGATAAAGAGGTGATGTATCCATCCATCAAACCCCTCTCGTTCCATATTTCTCATGTGAAGATAAACTAGAACACAGCAAAAACGATATGGCCTAATCACCAAGAGGTATCTACTGAGACTGGCATGAACACAGGCAATAATATTCTAGTTTACCAGAGCAAAAATTGTGAAACTGAGCTAATCCCCAAAACGCTTCACCTATCTCACAGCAACAGCTAGGAAATAAGGAAGGAATACACTGGTTGTTTGTATTTTCTCCTCTGTAGTTGCCACTGGCAACAAGAAATTAAGATGTAAAATGTATAATAAAATATTTATTGATTTTAATCAGGAAAAGATATATTGTTTGGAAAATAAACAAGTCTATTGGGAACAAAGAGGTAATGAAAATTATAAGCTTCTTAAAATTTTGTTTTTAATTTGCACATCTGCAGTCATCCATCATAGTGATTGGACTAAAAGAACAGCAAATAATAGGCAGCTGACACTTAAATCTATATATATCTCCTAGTTTTCAGCTCAGTATCTGCTGCATGATTTCTTTGACTTCAAAGTATCTGCGAACAAAGACCCAAGGACATGTATTTTTGAATGACAACCGACTACAGACCCTACCCCATTGCCTTTGCGCAATAGAAGGGCACTATGAAACTTTTTAACATGAAGAAGAAACCACCTCTGCACTGAGAAAGAGGATGAAAAACAACAACAAAAGATAACATGACCATTATTCCAGAAAGTTTAACATTACAGTGAGGACAACTTTTCACAGTGAGATAACATCCTCAGATACCAGAGAAGCCATTGCCTGTCCTTTGATGCAAGTGATTTTCAATGTTAAGAGTTCTGATTACAAGAATTCTTCCTTAAAACCAAAAGGCCTGAATCTTTTCTTGCACTAATTCAAATCAGGAGAAGAAAATAGGATAGTACTAGTATTATAGGAAAGAGAGAATAAAACATGAAAGCTTGAATATTGCCTTATTTATCATTCCTTTCATTAAATAGCTCAGCTTGTAGAGAAATTAAGATAATCCATGCACACCAGAAAATCCTTTGGCTACATTTTTCAACTTTTAATTTACCTTTGAACCTCTATTTGAATCTCTGTAGGTGTGTATTAGCTAGTTTGTCCCATGTTTTTTTTTTTTTTTTAAATCAATATATACTATATAGAATTAAATCAAAAGATTTAATCAAAAATCAAAATAGTTTAAAGATAGTTCAAAACCATTGGGACTGCAAAGCTTTATTTAAAGGCTTCCTCCCCTCTACTGAGGGAAGTTCTGCAATTTCCAAAGTACTTTAGAAGCTTCAGTCCCTTCATTTAAAAAGATTGAAGCCACATTGCAAAGCAGCGGACCTCAACTGGGGACCTAAGTCTCCCTGCTGGTATCTTGGATGACTTTAGGCAGGATTATTTTGCCAGAGAGAGATGTAACCCTGAGCAGCATGGATTTCAGCCCACTAGTCCATCTGACCCTAAGACCAGCCACAAACTCATGAACTTGGCAATCCAAGCTTTAAAAAGTGGACATGTTGAAAGAGACTCAAACTAGGACCTGAGAGACCTGGATTCAGCCTCCAAAAAGGGTGTTTTCCAAAAACAGATATTCTCTTCCAACAGAAGGTCTCATGGACATGATGCTAAGCCCTAACTACCACCATGTGGTAAGAGTAGCAGTTTTCATCAAGTAGTAGGGAAAACTGAATATGCTATTCAGAGAAAGGAACGGGAATGTATTTGCTTCCTTCAAACATTGTGGAAAGAAAAAAAGTCTCATTGTCAAACCGGGAAGCCAACAGGCCAGTGAATTGGCTCACCCTACAAGGACAAGAGTCTCCATCTGGTCCACATTCATAGAATCATAGAATCATTAAGATCGGAATTGGTCACCATGAAGCATTTACTGCTTCCATGGGAATTAGAAAAAGTGTCTCCAAAGTCATTCCTGTTTCTTGAAACATAACTGGAGGGTAATGGAGCTATGCTAGGTAATTTCAGATGAATTCACCACTTTCCCCAACCCCTTCCATTTCTTAGACTGTTGGCTACCTCAGGAACAAGGGGAAATGCTCAGTTTTCCTTGTTGAATCCTCTCCACCCTGAGTAAAAAAATTAGAATGTGACACAGCTTGGCAGACAGCACAAGAATGAAGCTTGGTCTCCACTTTGATTCATTACTCCGAATCCTAATTTAATGAAAATAAATCATGGGGTTTGGAGCTAAGGTCCTATCTTTTCGAAGATGCCTTTTCCCCGTTTTTCTTATCAACTAGATAATGTAGCACTTGATGTGCTGGTGCTTTATGTTCCCCATTCACAGAAACCTAATTCTGCCAGTGCACACACACACACACACACGCACACACGCACACATTAATACCACCCTTACCGGGCATGGTGTTCTCATCCCATGGTGCCCTGGAGAGACTACACTTGGTAGTAGTGTCTTTTCGAGGTGCATACTTTAAGTGTGATTTTTTCTGCAAATCTAGTCCTGGCCTAGGATGCTAGTTAGGTGCCTTTTTTTTTTTTTCCAAAAGTGTTAGTCATGTTGCTTGGTTACAACAGACAATGGGAATAATAGACCTAACTAACCTTTCATGAGAAATCCTGTGAAAAATAATATGCAGTAGAACCTATCACCGCTTCACTGTTTTCAACTGATAGAGACTAAAATCTATAGAAAATTCTTTCTCTTTTTTTTTTTTTTTTGCCATTAGCTTCAAGGATTTCATGTTAGAGCCATGCTGACAATCTGCACGGTTTGAACAGTAAACATTGAGAAGTCATTTCTGAAAAAGCTCAATTTGTACAGTGATTTGAAAATTGAAAGTGAAGCAAAAAAGTCTTTATCAAAAACCTCTGAGGTTTTTTTAGCATTCCTTTTCTGGCGGTCTGCCTTTTACAATTAGAAAAAATACCTGGAAATGAGAATTCACTCTTGCAGTACTAAATAAATGCAACAATAAAGAATATAAAATCACCAGTTTTGATGACTTCTTTTTATAACATTAATTTACTAGGTTTTCCTTCTGAGACATCAATATACTGCACAACGAGCAAGAATGCTCAAAATCATTCAAATATTGATACAATCCACTGTCTGTTGCTATGGTACTACACTCATTTTATATTCTCATGTAGTGTATAAGAACACTTCCTCTGTTGTTTACTACCGAAAGGACAAGATAAAAATGGCTGGTTTTATTTCTTTTCTTTTTTAAGGAGAACTTAGACTCACTATACCCCTCACCTTTCCTTTTGTTAGGATTTCAGAGAGGAGGAATCAGCTTGGACATCAGCATTGGATTCTTTTCCTTTTAACCTTTTAACTAAAACACTGTAAAAGAGTAAAACATTTTGCCTATGTATGATGAGATGTATGTGTGCTCTATGGGGACAGCTCAGAAAAGGTTAAAAAAAATCTTAATTTTCTCTTTTCTCTGTGCCGGAGATGAGGATGAGCAATGAGAAAAACCATGAGGACAGTAGGTATGAAACTTGTCCTGGAGGTATTTTGGTCTTGTAGGGTAAGAGGCACTGTCAGCAAAAGCAAAACAAAGCAAAAAAAAAAAAAAAATAAATAAACCTAAGAAGAACAGTGGCAAAAAAACAGAGCAGAGAAGCTGGGTGACTGATGAGACTTTTTTTTTTCGCTGTTTCATTTGACTTTTCCTGAGGACATGAAGATGGGACTATTCTGACCTAAAATCTGTGCATTTGCCTCCACAGTATCCTGCCCCTCCTGAGGAGGTAATGGGTAGGAGACCATCTCCAGCTATATGATGTGGCCCTGAATTTGCTCATAGCTGGAGAAACTCAGGAGAGTGAAAGGGAATGAGCAAAAGTGTATTTTAATCTCCGTAGGAAGGAATCAAACCAGAAGAGACCTAGGAGGGAGCAATAGCTTTGGGGAGCAATGAGGGAGCTGTCAGCCTCCTCACAGCATCTCAAAATACTTGGTAGTTAGGTTGGTACTTTGGTTCTTGTTACCTCTCACCCCCGTCCAGAGTGTCCCTAAGGCCTACAGGCCTTCCCCCAGGCTCCCCAACCTACATGGGATCCCAGCAGCCCCCCTCCTGATGCCCCCTCAAATGGGGCACTGCTCAAAGCCCTGAGTTAGTCTTGGCTCTTAGCCAGAAAGGAAGTGCTGGTTTTGGAGATAAGGGAGCCTCAGAGCGGGGAGGTCAAGACTGACCTATAATTGCCCAGAGTTTATGGTGGTGGCTACACACCTCCAAATTCCCTGTTGGGTGGGGATTAGTCCCTTAACTGTGTTGACAGGAGGCGTTGTGGGTGTCAGTGATAAGCCTGTCTAGAGGCTTGGGTATTCTGTGGACATGGTTGGAGTTCTCCGTGTGAATATAATAACTGAGCCTCTCTTCAACACCAGGCAGATTTCAGGAAGACACTTAAAGTACATAAGGCATCATGGAAGGCAGCAAAGGCTTTTTGGTAGGAGTAGCGATTGGGTCTGCCTGTCATATGACCGTGTTTTCTCCTCGCTGGGATATTTATGGTATAACTCTTCTGGTATAACAGCACTTGCATTGCGTTGTTAGCCTGGTCTGAACATACACAAACACAAATTTCCCTGTGCTAACAAGCCTGACAGAGGGGAGTGCAATAGCTTTGTTGTTGTTCCTTGATGAAGGACAGAAATGTAAAAAGAACAGCGGGCACAATCTGTCTTTGAAAGGAAAACTGTCATTCTGAGGGTCCCTTTTCCGCTCGGGCACGTACAAAAGACCTGAAGCAAAGGCTGTTGTTGTCTGACTGCTCTCATGCTCCCTGCCCCTCATTTTAATTAATGTATAGCACTGAGTAGGAAGTAAATCCTTGTTTTACTCAAGCAAGTGATCCCATTGACTTGAATTAAGCTACCTGCAGGATTAGAAACAGAGGGATTAAGACCTCAGTGTAGCAAATTTGTTTCATTCCTTTTTTCAAATGCAAATCACCATCTCTGGACTGGTGATTTGGTTTGACCCTTGGCCACTTAGCACAAGGAGGTCCCGATTCTGCTCCCTGCTTGTGTTTCCTGGGCTGCCCTGTAGCACAAATGAACCCCCAACCTCAGAGACAAACTAACTGGAATGGAAGTGGAACAGCAGGTGCCTTAAAAATTGTATATGTAGAGAAGAAAACAGAAAACCTTTCTCCTAGAGAGTTTGTCACCTTGATTAGTTGAATCTCTGAGTTTCTATTTTGCAATGTGATTTTATACCTATCTTCCTTTTGATGTAGGTAAACTTCTGCTCACCTCTGTCCCCGCACTGATGGAGATGCTGGAGGAGAGATACTGGTACTTGATACGCAGTGGGGGAAGTCTTATACTATACTATGACTACTATGTCCTAGTATAGTATATACCCTATCTATAGTATAGATACCCTGTGAAGCCACATTATGCCCACTCTCATTAGAATGTCTCCACTAAGTTCAATAAATTGCTCAATGTTAACTCAGCTGTAACTGGGGACTTCTTTTGATCTGAAATGCCATTTAATCTATTATTTTAACATACTTAATAATTATCTGGGGGAGAACATTGCCGTTTTGTTTTTATTTTATATCAGTTATTTTGAAAATTCAATACTGTTCAGGCTCACAAAATTCAAATTTGTTTCAGATTGGTTTTACCAGAGGTCTCAGTATCTTCAAACTCTCCGAAATTATTCCTCAACGTATAATGTTTATATTTTCTTTATCTTTACAGCAACTCTGAGTCTTTCCAGAACTTCTCTTTGATCATTTACTTTATCTGCCACTAAATCTAGGTTTTACCTTTCTTCTGAAGCAATATGTTAAGAATTCTTACTAGGTCAATGTAGTACTTTCTTTAATTTGGATCCAAAAAATGTTTTAAAACTGACAATATGTATCACTGAAAACCACTGAAAAAGTAAAGTTGTCGTAGGTTATACGGAAATTAAAAAATGAAAAAAAAATGCAACTTGGGGGAGCACAGTGAAGTGGAACTGTTAAAAAAAAGTATAATATGTTCTTCATCATTTAGTGCATTTCTACATAGTATTTTAAAATGACTTATTCAATTTCGAACATTTTGAGGTTTACATCTAGCATCATTGGATGAACAACTACTGCTTCTATTAATACCTTCCAGCCTTCTAAGTCTAAAGATAATTTGAAAAATAGGGCTTATTAGAAGCAGTATATTCTGAATAGCCCCCAGAAATGGCAGGTACTCTGCTGAGTGACTAGATTTTGGGCTTACAGCTGTGTTTGCCTGTGCTGCTCCTCCAAAAGTCACTGAAGTCAGTGCGCCTGGGTGTACGCTGTGTATATCCTTCTGACTGAAGGGTAAGATCTGCAAAGCTGGCATGCTTGTCGGAATCAATACTTCAGACACTTCAGATTACTTTTTTTATTGAAACTTAAATATTTATTAATGCCTTTGTAGTACAATCCTTCAGGCTTTGGGATTACTCTTGTGCTGTCGTGTTTAGCAGTAAGGTTCTTTTTTGAGGGAGATTGGGCCAGTGCTTGTCCTAAAATGAATCTGGGAAAAATTCAGGATGGAGGAATAAATCCAGGATGTCAAATCCTCATCAGGTTTAATAAAAGAATAAGGAACAACAAAGAAATTAACTATCAATTCTGACTCTGTGGTGAGGAAGATCCTGGAAAAAAAGTCTAGGTGAATTACAAAGTTAAGCATATGATCAGGCTGAAAAAATAATTTTGAAGCTTCGGTAAGGAGACAGGACAAATATGTGTCAGGTGTTGCATTAAATGTAGCAACTTTTTGCAAGATGACTGACATAATAATACAACAAATGAAGAAACATCAAGTCTCAATGAGATGCTTTATTTCACTTTTCAAAGAACTATTTGGACTGAGGACAGGCATCAGTTAACCAAGGTTGTTTATGGGTCAAAGTGCAGACAAAGACTGGCAAATGGTCTAATAAAATGAAGTCAAAATATACTATTGTCCTGATGACGTTTCACCAGGAATTCCACAAATTTATCATTTGCTAAATCAATAACATTGTTCCTATTAACTCTGTAAGAGACTCAAGCAAACCTTTCCTGCATTGCAATAAACATTTTATAAGTAAAGTACTGTATAAATTAAATATTAAATTAAGCTCTTTAATCATGGGGATGCCAGAATGCTCACCTGGCATAGTCCTGGAGGATATGTTGGCCATATTCTCAAATCCTTAGTGAGTATCTGAGTGGACAAACTGAATATTTTGGAGTACTCTGAAGAGCAGAACTTCTCTGTTTACATAGGCTTTTTCAGTACAGAGTAAGATTCAGCAAAAGTAGGACTCATTCTGTGTTCTTTCATCAATGCTTCGCTTAGCCCATGGCTCTCACCTGTGGCAGCAGTGTGACTGAACCTTGTTTAGCACAGGAAGTGCTGCTTTATAATACAACATATGTGTACGTTTATAGAAAAATATGGGTTGTTGTTTTGGCAACTTGTCAAAATATGAGGACACTTGAAATCTAATCGCAAAACCAATACTCTTCCTTCAGGATTGATTCTTAACTTCTATTTTGCAAAAAAGCATTCACATTAAAATGTCAGAGAAGATCAGCTTAGCAGTAATCCAGAGGAAGAAGTTAGATGTCTAAAAGTTATGTAATAGTTCTCCGGGGAATGATCTGCCTGGTTATATTCCCCCACGACACTGTAAAAGGAGATGTCTCAGGGTGGAATTCAAAACAGCTGGCATCCTCAACAGGAAAATATCTAGAGTCAAGCTTAGTGTCTTTCTGAAATTTTGATCAGCATAATTTTCTGTTGAAAATACAGGTTCACATCCTTTCTTTCACAGAACTCTACGGGCTTACAAATTATTTTTAAAAGCTGGTGGGTGAAGTTGCTAGTCAAGAGTGTAAGACTTGTTCCATGACAACATGGATTAGCTATACATGTGCAGTCTTACAGCATTCTACATCTACAACGATTTTTCTGACTATACATATGGTGTCATGATTTTTTTTCTATTTGCCATTCTCTTGCTCTTGAACAGTGTTCAGGTGTGATACAGGGAAGGGTAGAGCCTGCCTTGGAGTGGCAGATTCAGACTCCCTTAGATCTGGAAGGTACTGACCGAGGACACCTGGCCTTGGTGGAAGGTATCCCTAATAGGTTATTGCACAAAGAAAATCACTATTCCTTACTCTGTTCTGAAGGGAGAGAGATTTTCAGCTGTATTTTCCAGTCTGATTCACTATGTGTTTTGGAAAAACACAGAAAAATCTTTTGGGATTAGTGTTCCTCCAAGGACGTGGATGTTGAGAGAAATGCCTCTCGTTTCTGGTTCTCAGACAACCTTAGGAGGAGGAAAGAAGCTGACCTATTCAGAAAGGGCAGTTCTCAGCCCTCATCAAACTTGTGAGACTTAAGCATAAATTTGCAATAGTAAATACAAGTATATTGCAATGAGTAATGGCAGATCCTACACACTGAAAGTTATGTGGAAATGTGTGTTGCATTCCTTCAGGCTGTGCAAAACCTTTTTTTTCAATGTACAAAGAAAGAAGAATATTGACAGAAAACTTTTGAACATTTCCAAGAGCAAATGTAACGAAGAAAGGAAACAAACTCTTGGTGAGAGTAAAAAACACATTCCAGAAATCTAGAAATCTGGTGTTAGTGGGTGGTCAAAGGATACAAGGTCATCAGTGAAAGACTCAACATGGCTCAATACTTAAAAAGATAAATCTTACTTCATATAATGCATTTTAAAGCTAAATGCTTGTAAACAATTGAGTGCACCTTCCTATTTAACTTGCAAATTGTCAATATTTTAAAAGATAAAGCTTATTGGCTATTTTTTTTAAATTGCAGCAGGAATATCCATATTGTGATTTCCAACTTTTAGAATAGAAAAGATGCTTTCTATGAAGAAAAACGAAGCTGTCATTTAAGGCTCAGGTCAGCTGCACAGACATTGGCATCTAGTGCCATTCTAGTTGTTTTATGATATATGCTACATGCTCAGATATGACACAGGACCTTGTGGGAGGTCTGCTTCATTTTGAAGTGCCTGCTGCAGGACAGGTTGGATGCACGCTCTTAATTTCACACTTTCAAAAAGCAGCCCTGACATGGTTTGTTAGACTTTTGGAAGTAACAAATCCCACAGAAGATGACAACTTTGTGGCCAAAGGGGCATCACAGGGGACTCTGAGGAGATGCTAGGTAGGGTTGGCTGGTGGATCACTCCTTGCTGGTGTCCTATGGGCACAGGGATCACCATGGGGAATTTTGCATCCCTGGCCTATCTGGAAGAGCAATCACTGGTGCAGGACCAAGGGAGGAAACACAGAGCCGTGCTGGAGCCACCTTTGGCACCGTACCATCATGTGTATCCTGACATTCCCACAGAGCCCACACGGTGAATTTTCTGTTGAGTAGGTGAAAGAGCTGCTGCTAACGTGGCTGGTGACTTTTTCTTTCTTTGCTTTCATAGTAGCACACATGCACTACCGTGATTGTCAGCATTTACCAACTCTGGGGGAAAAATGTGAAGGACCTGGATCTTTATTTGTTACAAGAGCAGTCTACAGCAGTCATTGGCATATTTGGAATGGAGACCCCTTGCCTTATTCTATTTCTTACAGTATAAATTGTAAGAAATACAATTTCTATTCTTACAATATAAATTAAGTCTATCAAGCACAGTATTTTTATAGCACTTTCCTGGAGGAAAGTCTTGATATTGCAATGTTATTAGCACTTCAAGACTCATATGCTTTTAAGATTTATAGATTTGTAACAAATTCTGTGACAGAAAAATATGGATTTATATTGACGGTAGGAGTAACAACTTGAATAACTGAAGTTTTCATACTTAAATTCCCAAATAATCTCCTTAATTGTTCTGTCTTTTCTTAGATTGCTAATGTCAATAATAATTATTTCTCTCTTCTTTGTATGGACAATGATTTATAGTATTTTATATGGGAAATTTTGTGCTTTTGAACTCATTTTTGCTTAAAATAGCAAATAGCACAATGGTATGTAATGTTGATTCACAGACATCTGCTGTGATTCATCAGCTCATTCTGTTCTGCAAAGAATAAAGGCTAAGTAGCTCACATAATTTTAAAAAATATACATATATGCTAAAATTAACAAATCATAAGCAAAAAGCTTCATTTGCTGCCCCTAAGAAATCTATATTTAAAACAATGATGTCAGATGAAAATACAGATGCTTTCTCATTTAACTTCACTGATTTGCCAACAGTCTGACTTCAGACACTGTTACATTCTGCTCATTAATTTGGTCTTTTAAAATATTCATGGGTCTTAATTATTTGAAATAATTTCCATTTTGAGTTTTAATATGAATATTAAAATGCCAAGGCATCTCAGAACTTGTATATTTAAAACACCTTTTAAATTTACTTATAAGCTCCTGAAAGTATAGTAATCCATGGAACTCAACAAGTAAACAAATTGTGTAATAATGTGATCTATATTTTGGAAACAAAATTATGGATACATGGTTGGTTGGATTAATCCTACAATTTTCCCTTCCTTCCAAAAGAGAATCTACATTTGCCTCACCTATCACCTGCACTAAATTAAAAAAAAAAAAAAAGGGGGGGGGTTTGAATTATTTATTATATTTTTATGTAAGTTTTTAATGCAAATTACTCTCTGAAGATGAGAAGAAGCCCACTGAAAATACGAAAGACAGGTTAAACTACTTAGTATCAGTTATGGTACCAAATACAATTGTGTAATAGACCACTTTTTTAAGAATTTAACTATACTAATATAAATATACTATTGTTAACTATGCAACTCCAAATATTTTCATAATTCAAATATTTTATCTATGCATAGAACATATGAGGTTTCAGAACTACTTCTGGCATTCTGAGAACCAAAATATCTTAAAAATTGGGCACCTAAGTGCCTCAAACTTTTGCTGCAGGAAGGAAGAACACCAACAGAAACGTGGCTGTAAGCTTTGATAAAGATAAAAATAATATGGAAAATATTTATGTATACGTCACCCACACTGCAGCATAATTCAAATAATTTCAAGGTGATTTTGTTGCATAGGTGTCATATTGGTTACTTCCCCAAAATATCTAGCGTGTGCCATTTATTTTGTTGCTAATGCTGGAAGACTTTGGAAAAAACCTGCAGGGCAAATTCTGACAAACTAGATGAGATTAAGGTGACAATTCATTTCCTTGAGTGATAGGCAGATGTGTTTCTAGATTGTTGCACCCTTCACAAAGATGGATATGGACAAGATGTGGCAATCATCTGTTTACTACACTTAGCAAACACACAAATCGATGACTTCTGAAATTCATTTTGGCTTGTTTGCAGTTTATACTGTAACACTAAAGCTACGTGTTGTGAATCTAAAAAGTTTACTTAAAACTTCAGCCTACACTATACTGTAGTTTCTTGACTTCCGTGTATGGTTACATAAGCGGGCAAGCAAGATTTGTTCTGTTTTATGAGCAAGCCTGGTGCTGTGCTGGGCTTTGCAGTTCTGTGTTGAGCAGTAGTGTGCAGTACTGGTGAGACATGGTTAGGATCATCTCTCTTTGCTTTTACCATCCTCCGAAGCTACTCCAGGAGGTTCTGGGCCCTCATAGTTCCCTGCACCAACCTTTAAAACTTGCCATATATACCTTGCTTCTTATGTCCCTTGCTTCACTCAATATTTTGTCTCTGGGAGCAGGAAGCTTTTTTTGGAGGAAGAGGCAGCTTTGAGAAACAACCTGCTGAAGAAATGAATGAAGAAATGTTAGTCCAAGTTTTCTTGCTTACAGCAGAAGGAAAAAGTGTCTTCAGAATGTGTCCAGAAGTCAAATACCCCAAGGTAGATACATCAAAGAAAAGTCTTTTTATCATCTGAGGCCCATATTCTTATAATTTTTGATAAATTCAAAGTTAATAAGAATCTTCAGAATATCTTAAACATTTTTATAATAAATCTCTGAATGTGAAAAAATGTTTTGCTTTTCTTTTGAACCAGAATTATACCTTTTGTTACACTCATGACTGTTCTCTCTGCTCCCTCTAAGATGCTTAGCAAGATGGCCCCTAAAATGCAAGCTTGAATAAAGCAAGAGGCATGCAGAGATGGCATGACTTTGTTTACGCATCTTCTGAGCTTCTCAAGTAACTGCTGACAAATGAGCTCATTATATGAGGCTGTGAGTTTGCTCTCTTCGCTAAGTCCACAACAGATTATGTGGTCTCAAAAGGTGGTAGTGCTTGCAAATATTACTTTCCACTCCCTTCCCAAAGAAAAGTATTGAGGCTGCAATTCATTTGTTTCCAGGATGCTTTGAGGAATCTACTAGACAACTGTTAACAGACTGCAGAAATCAGCTGTCATGGTGAATGATTCTTCTTTTATTCCTCCATAGGGACCAATACAATGATTTTCATTAAAAAAGATCACAATGATTTCCATTAAAAAAGATCAACTTTCAGCTGCATATTATAATAAGTTCTTACTAAAAATAAATGATCTCAAGCAACATTCATTAATACGTTATCATTTGTTGCATTTTCCTTTCCTCACTGGATGAGGGGATCCCATATGCCTCTGAAATTAATTTTGTTTCAGTAGTATGATCCAGATTTTTTAATGAAACTTTGCACCAGGTTTTCAGAAATTTGAGGCACAAAATATAAAAATGTACAATTTTATGCTTATGAGTTTTGCATTTTTTGCATGATTAATCTGTTTCCTGGAGGAAGCTACAAGCTATCATGCTGATAAGTCATTAATGGAGTTTTGCATCTAATTAATAATAGGAAGTTATCATGGGAATGATGCTTCCTGAAACTACAAAGGTGAAGATACACCGCTCCACAGAGTCTAGTGCTGGAATATGCTTGTTCTCTCCTCCTGAACCTTTGTGTCTCCATGAAAATTTCATAATTCAAGCACAAGCCACTGTTTAGGAGAGTAATTTTGATCCAGTGCCGTGGGTGATATAGGAGCCAGGTCTGCTCAGGTCTTCCAGGTGGATGTTGTGAGTCTTATCTTTGTTGGAGAAGTTTGAACTCCTCGAGAGACCCATTGGATCGCCTGCATCAGCACTTCAACACTGAAATCAGCTGCTTAAGAACTACCTCCAGCAAGCACTGCTTCTAACTGGTGATTCAGGGACTATTCCAGGAGGAGTATTTTTGTCATTACTTTAACTGCTGATGCTCCAAGTGTGGTAGGAATATGACCTGTACCCAGAGTAACTCAGGAAAAACTGTTTTCCTCAAATGTTAAAGGATGGTATTGGGGAATTGTATTCCTTTGTCTTTTCAACTGTAGTATATTACAATAAAAAATACCTTAACTATTTGGGATTTTAGTTTTCTTTAATTTTTTTTTCATATAGCTAGTAGTTATATAAATAAAGTAAAAAGGGAAAAATTAACAATATTTAGTGTAACAACTTATTAAGTAGTAAGGACTATGCCCATATGTAATCAGAGAAGAGTACACAAAGGAATATCCATACTGAATAGACACACATTTTATAATTTGAAACTGTCACATGGGAAAATTAACTCATGAAAACATATATAGAAAAATTTATTTAACCAAAATTTTGACATTGCTTACATCCCCAAGGTAGGCCTCTCTAGTCAGTTCACTCTAATGAGCTACTGAAGAACTGTCTCCTTATGAAGTCCCTATAAATTCTAGCATAAGTTACATTTTATAAGCCTGCAACATTTCCTGCAAAATAGATATAGCAATGTATGTGTAGTTTAGTCAGACAATTTTCGGGCACCTTGAGGGTGCTCATCAACAGATGTTTCATTCAGTCAGACCTTAATCTCCTGCAGTTCAGTCTTCATGGTGATTTTCATGAAAGATTTCCTATTGAAATGGATATTTATATGCATGAAGGTCCTCTAAAGCTGCAGAAAGTGCAGAAAGGATTTGTGAGCAACCTAATTTGTGGTCAGCAACTACTTTTTGCTTCCAGTTTATAAATTCCCAAGATGTTTAATTAGGAAATAAAAATGCCAACTTATGATTTGAGTTGCTAGTATCACAGGAATTCATGAACATCAAGTCTGGAAATTTGTCAGTAACTTGGTTAACCTTGACCGATACACATTGCAAGTTATGATAAACTTACAAATACTTACAAATAATCAGCTGAAAAAATGAGTCAGTTCATTTGGAAATTAACTGCAAAGTAATAGTTTGGATAAATCTCATCCTTGTCAATAACGATCAGAAATATTTTAATAAAAACATTTAAAATAAAAATGTTCATTTGTTATTCAACAAAATTGTTTAACTAAACAATAATTACTTTTATTTATAGTAAACAGAAATATCAACTCCTTTCACAATATGATATACTTGGATCATCAGGAAATGTTAATTTGTATCAACATGGTTCCTCTCTTTTAATGAACTTTACAAAACTTGTGTTATATCAGGGAAATCTAAACTTTTTCATGCCAAGAATACCGTCACCTGGTACATCCCGTCTCTTAAAACCCTTATGGATATCACTCTGTTGGTAATGCATAAGAGGATTTGGAGGAATAGTCTTGATGATAGAGACATAACTGTCAAAGGCATCGGCATAGTTTTATGCATACTGCTATCTGCATACTTACACGCTATAAGAAACATCATTTGCTTGAAGGAATGAAAATAATGCAACTTCTATAGCTTGTTAATCCTGATTATGTGGTATTACTGAACGATTCCTCAAAATTTACCATTTATTAAGAAAAGCTAAAATTCTTATTTTAAAACTGCAGAAGGAAGAATCGAAGGAAGGCTGATAATGATAAAAGGTGGCAAGATGCCAAGCATTCATTTGTTGTCATTGGCAAGAGCACAATCATGTGCCCTTTAATCTTTGCTATGCAGCCTGCTGTTCATATGGGTGACACAATCAAGTACTTCTTTCAATCAAAGGAAGAGAACAGAGATGTCTACATTGACAGAAGTGCCAGGACTAGACTGAATATATGAAATCTAGCCACTGTATGGCCCAAACTAACACGTAGTTCTAGGCTGCAGAGATGAAAGTACTTTTCTGGGCACTTAAAAATTTTTAGTACAACAATTTTCCTTGAAAACAGAGGACCAGATGGTTAAAATTTAGCGAAAGAAGAGATTTCTTCATTACCCCCATGATTTACTCAGAAGATAGGCATAAAAGCAGATGGCAGAATTAAGAGATTACCATGCTCTATCTGTGATCGTGCTTACAAAGCCATTATTTAAGCAAAAGACTTGTTCACTGATAGATTTGTCAATCATATTTTATTTAAGACAAAATGCTACTGGTTCTCAAAGAAAACTAACGAAACAGAACAGATTATATACATGCCATTCAATTACAGTGATTAATGTAAATGCTATATACAACCAAAATTCAGCACGGTATATTATTTAGACCATCCAATGCACTGACCTTTATCAGCTAAGACAGCAGAGATCCTTCCTAAAGGCTGAAATAGGCATAGGCCACATAACTGGATCCCTGTCTAGGAGATACTTTGTCTGAATCTCCCACAGTCTGCTACGTCTCCCAGTACTAAGACAAAGCAAACATTTCTGAAAAGGGTTAAGTGCTATTTCCCAGAATTTCCTATGAACCTTTTTAATCAAGATGAATTATGTAAATACAATCTGTGCACTAATTAAGAGAGAATACCTCATACCTACCTTACAAAATAAGAATAATTTGTGTGTAGCACATCTTCTTATTTATGTTAGTGTATACAGAACTAATCATATCCATACTAAACTTCTCTATGGGCTTCTGTATGGTTCACAATGGATTTATTTTTCCATGAAGAAATATCACTAGAACATCAAGTCACGGACTACAAATACTATGATACAAATACAAGGAATACCAATAAGTGTGAAGCCTCTGTCTCTGCCTCACACTTAAATACATGAGACCATTCATAAAGCCCAGATTTTAATTTTAGAAATAGATAAAAATCAACTACTTTAATTTTAAGTCTGCTTATCTGGGACCACAGGCCCTCAGTCTTCCTTTGTGAAAACTCTTCTATAGTAACTACAAAGACTCCTTCGTTCCCTTAATGACAGCGGGGTAACTCCATAGGTGCCCAGGACACAGGTCTGTCTTATATCCCTATGTGTTTAGGATTCAATCTTAGTATTTTCAGCAGTTCATTACGTTTTTACTAATATTCTCTCTATTTTAAGGATGCCCACTGCCTCTACAGCCTCGTAGATCTAAATCACAATTTATTAAATTTCATTCATCTGCTTAGCCTTGCTAACTAGCTCTCTTTTTTAGCTTTTGTTCACTTTAGATGTTTAGAGAAAAAATAATTTCTCCTTTTTGATCATCATATGCGTAATTTGTATATAAATACACACTTATATGTATTTTAATACTTGTATGCTTATAATTTGAGAAAATACATATATTGAAAAATAAATACATACACATACAGATATAAGAATTTATATGTATTTGAGTGTGTGTTTATTATTATTATTTTAACTATAAGGGCAAGGGTCTGGAATTGACCTCAAACAACTGTCTAATTCTTTCCTGTGTCCCCAAGACAGGATCAGCCATGCCTAATTCGTTATGCTTCTGCTCTGATAAGGGAATATCACAGTATCTTGGAGGCAGAACAGGCTAAAATATGCACCCATACTTTAAAGGTACTCTAAATTAAGCAGCCTAAGGATCAAGGAAACAAGGCTAATATCAATTTGAAATAAATAGGGAGTTGAATTCTGACAGCCAGTGCTGAAGAAGGACAATTTGAGAATAAAGACTTTGCTTTGTGGTTTAGAAGAAAGGTAGCTAAAAAGAACACAGGAAATGATAAAATCAGAGATGGACCACCCACTGCTAAGAGGAAAAAGGAGGAGAAGAGAGGGGTAAGAATGTCTGACTAAAGACACTTCTGGCCACAAGAAGATACCCATCTCCATTCACAGATATTGTCCATGAAGCCTGACTGCCTTAAAAACAAGGAACAGATAAATTATAATTTTAGAACACACTTGGATTGAAATCCTCAGCACCCTGCCAGCTCCTTCATAGGAGGACCAAGTCAAGCTTCTCCATCTTGTATTTTTGCACCTGATTATTTCAAAGTGCAAAAACTTCCACTTGTCACACTGCAATTCAAGTATGTCAGGCCACTTCTCTTATCAGCCAAGGTCACTTTTAATTCACATCCTGTCATCCAGAGTGCTTATAGCTCATGCCAGACTGATACTGTGTGCAAACGGAGTAAATGTCCTTTCCGTCCTATGATTCAAGTCATTAATGATAGCACTGAGCAGCATCCAGTCTAGGCAGGTCTTTGTGAAAGCCTTCTCGATATATCCCTAGAGTTTAACAGCAAGCCACTGAAACCATTCTTTGGAGCTCTATTTTTGCACCTAGTTGTGCATCCGCTTTGCAGTGGCATCATCTAGATCCCTTGCTTTTGTATGAAACTGTCATGTGAAATGGTGCCTGTAGCCTTTCAATGGTCAAAATAAATTATATCTGCTCTTTCTGCTTTATCCATCAGCCTTTATCCTGTCATAAAGAGAAATAATTAGGTTTGACATGATTTGTAACAGACAAATCCAGGAGGGCCGTTATCTTTCACCTTGCTTTCAACGAGTTTGATTATTTGTTCGAGTGCTTTCATGGGAACTGAACTTAGGCTAAATGGCATACAGTGTCCTGGTTCAGCTCCTTCTCCCCGGTTTTCAAGGATTAGTGCTATTTTTGCCCTTTTACAGTCTTTCGGAACTTTACCCATTCTGCATGAGTTCTCAGATATAAATGCTAATGGCTTTGAGATGGTCTCATTCAGCTTCCTGGATCCCTACTGTGAATTTTACTTGGCTGAGCAGATTTGAAAATATCTCAGGAATCTCTCACCTTTTCTCTTCTGCTCCTGCACTGATTCTTACCTCTATATGTACTAACTGTGTTAATCAACTACATTATTTTGTGAAGACTGAAAAAAAAAAGCCATTAAATACTTTGGAGTTCTCAGGATCTTTCTCTATATTTTCCTTGTTTTTTGTTTTTTGTTTTTTTTTTCCCTCTTCTAACTAAGAGGACATTTAACAACAGAATATTTTGTCTCTTAATAACTGTTTCTCATTTTACACTTATATGTTTTTGACCCTACAAGTTCATGCTGTTATTTTATCCTTATTAATCCTTATACTTATTAATCATTATTAATTTCTGAGTAGTTCCTTCTGGTGTTTCGTGTCACTGAAGAGTTTATGTTCCAGTCAAACTCATTGTCTGGGATACTTTCTAAGTACACTTAATCTTCCTTTGCATTGGGTTAGTTTGCATATGTGACCTGAGCATTATTTTTAGGAGTCTATCAAACCTTGCCATTTTTCCTCCTTTCAATTAACTCTGCATGAGTTCTTGAATATCAATTTTCTGAGTCCACTGAAGTCTGCTTTCCCTAAATCTATTCATTTTAGTTATTTTTATCCATCTTAAGAGCCAAGAGTTTATCAAACTCCTCATTTCATGTTAATCCTTTTCCACCAACTTACACTTTCTTGGTCAGTTCCTTCTTCACTTTACACTACCCTGTCTGCTCTATTTCTTTGCAAGCTGATGACTAAGAAGTTTGAGGTTTCCCACTGAAACTAACTGCGGACATCAATGTCACAAACTAAGTAAATAAATTGTTTTTTACTCATAGAAACTCTACATCTGTCATGGTTTAATGGTGAACAGAAGACATTCTCAATGATAATTTGTCATTAGCCAAGCAAGTTCATCATACTCATCTACCCCCATGATCCGGGGTTAAATGCCACTGTATACACTTTTGATATGAAAGGCAACACCACTTCTGTCTTCTACTCACAATCAAATTCTAAATGCCTATATTAATATGTCCCATGAATTCAGTTTCTGTTACACTAGCTACATCATTGTTTTGATTATATACTAAGATATCAAGCTCATCCTTTATGTTACTTATCTAAATCTAATCTAATACATCACACATCTAAAACGCTCACTATTTTTCTTTTCTCTCTCTCACCATAATGGCAATAGAAACTTCCCTTTTTCCACTTTTAAGCCTTTAATGCCTATCTGTAATCTTATGCTTCTGTCATTTGCAAATCTAAAACTCTCATTTTCCATGTTGTGTGGAATGTTCCTCTAAAATTTGGTAGCACCAGACTGAAAACCTTTGTGAAAGAAATGAACCTCTACTCTGCCGTCCTCCTTACCGGCAATCAAGGAAAGGAAAGTTGCCCTGCTGCCGTTATCTGTGACCATGTATTTTTATCTAATTTATCTATATTTATCTGGATCTTCTTATATACTAGAAAGCTTGCAGGGAACTCCACTTGAGCCTTCAGTGGCTTCATTCTTGCTGCAATAGCTTTGTAGGTACTTCTTACCCGACTAAGATTGCTCCTGATAGAGCCCATGACTCATAGCACTTATGGGACCCATAGGACTGTGGTACTTTGTCACCACAGTCTCTGTCACTTTTAGCTCTGTGTGTTCTTAACCACTTAACTTAGTTAAGGCCTCCCAAAGTTAAGTAAATTTTCATCTGCTTTCTAAGATGATCTATAAGCAGGCACATTAATTCTGGCTACAATTCTTGCAAACCAAGACCAGGACTTGGGTAAATAATTTAATCTCTTTTCTCATCGTTATGTTTCACACATTCACATGCACACACACATGCACATTCTCTCTCTCTCTTCTCCCTTGTAGAATTACCACTTTCTACTTAATTTGACTGATTTTGCCTATCTCAGTGCTCTATCTCACTCTTAATCACATTTATTCTTTTAATTTTATCTGAGCCTTCTCCATAAAGATGAATCTAAATGAACCCAATATCTCAAATAGGTTATAACTTCTCTGTTCTGGTATGCTTATGACCACTCATGGTAAATGATTAATTCACAACCTCTTACTTCAAGACTACATCTCTTTTTCACTGATAGTCAAAAATAGCCTAAGATTTTTGTGACTTTTTCCCACAGAATTGCTGAAAGGATATACACCCATTCAGATTTATGTTTGTCATAGTGACAATTTACTATTTATTGACTATTATATTTATTTGGGTAAATTGTCACATAACGTATAGAGTACTGTCTTATTTATATCATTACCAAACCCATGAGAAGCTCTCAGGATGGCCACATAAATACTCAGATCAAAAACAGGCATGAATATATTTTTACAAGATAAATAAATATATGTTGCACTTTCCATATGAATTTCTGACAGATTCATATCTGCATAGCAATTAATGAAAAAAAAAAAAAAAAGTAAAAGAGCTCACATTTCTTGTTGAAAGGAATGGAAATATCTATTTTTTTAGAATCACATTTGTCCAATCCAATCCCTTCCATTAGCTTTTCCTATTTTCCTCCTCAAACACAAAGTGGGCATTTTGGCCTACTGTATCTTTATGAAAACAAACAAACAAACAAGCAAACAAAGCCTTCTCTGATAGACATAATCATCCATGATCTTTCCACCAATTCAAACCTCTTTTGGAAATTATTTTGCACTATTCCACAATGATTTTACTTTGGTTTATTCCTTTTATTATGTTACATAGATTATTATGTTGCATGTATTCCAAAAGCTCTTGAACTCAATGAAATTTATCAATCTCTAATCACAGATCAATATTCTTGTTATAAAATTTTTCTTATTTCTCTGCTGCTGCAAAGATTCTAGGGGACACAGAAATAAAAGCAGATAGAAGAATACATAGCAGATGTATCAGAAGTATTAGATACCTCTGATACGTCTTGATATCTTTTTAAGAAATGTTAAGAAGAGTAAAATTAGATGTTTTGGGGAAAGTGTTAATAAAAATTAAATAGAGTAATTTCAAGTCTAGTAAATTTTATATATTCACGTTTTATATAGTTCCCTTGAAAATAACACTAAATCCTACAAGGTTATGTAAACACCTTCTGAGTAATTTGTTGGTGAGATTTACATGTATTTGTCTTCTAGGTATAAGTATATTGCAATATATTATTGTGTTTCTCTGTGGAAATAAAAACAAAAGAAATAGTTAATATAATATATCATCTTATGTCCTTCTCCTAAGTGAATATAAGAATATGTGTAGATAAGGAACTTAAAGGACATGGTTTAGCAGGCATGGTGTTGAAGAGCTTATGGTTGGACGTGATGATCTTGAAGGTCTTTTCCTGTTCTATAATTCTGTAATACAGATCTGATGCAACTTTATTATCTAATTAGATGCTACAAGTCCAAATATTTTTCTGTTGCATTATTGAAACAAACCAGGGAACACATTAGCTACTAATGGTTCATGTTCCTGTGAAAGGGCTTTATAACTGCACACACTGTAATTTAGAAATTGGAAATGCAATTCTGTATCTTTGCAGTTTTTTTAATTTTAATTTTAATTTTGCTCAGGCATTGTAATTACTCAGGATTATCTTTATCTAGTTCAGGTTTTGAGAGGAGTTTTAAGTATTTTGCTTAAGTTCCGAGCAACAACCTCACTTTTCTATTACCAGTGATAGAGAACAAAAATACAATCGTATGCCAACTTCCTACAAGAATTAGTGTTTGTGAGAAAACAAAAGTATTATTTTTGAAATAAGTCAAGACTTTTAAGTTGTAGGACACAAACATCTAAAGTCTTATTTATGATAATATTACATTCTATTTCCACTCAGAATATATTTAAGGAAGGAAAACATGTAGGAATATCTGTTTTACTACATACAGAAAACCTGTCATTTTTAAATTAAATTTGCCAATATGTGCACAAGACTGTCAATGCTTACTTGGAGTGTTAGAAAAAAAAAAACGAATAAGGTGAATCTGCTGGAAGGAGAGGCAATAGAAAAGAAAAACTAATTTCCATGTGAATGCTCAGACAGATATACTAAATAATAAAACTCCCTTGTTAGGTCATAATCCAGTCAGAAGTAGCATCTTGGAGAATACTACTTATTGGAAAAACACACAATTGTAAACTGCTAAATAGAATCAGATTTCCCTTTTTTACACAATATTGGGCATTCTTTTTCTCCTAATTCTTCTGAATGCAAACTCTTTCAGGCAGGTAGAACATTTGTTGAGGTTGACAAATTTTCAAAGCAGCTGTATAGCTGTGGATTAAATACTAGCATCTTTTCTTCAAGTATCTTTTTAGAAATTGTATAAATGTAACAAATTAACTTAAATGTGATACCCACTATTTCTTTTCTGTATTGTCATTGTTCATTTCTTGCAAGTGCAATTTTTGCTCATTTTTCTTGTTATACTAAATATAGAATAAGAAGTGTATATTTTAGCTACTCTCTTGAATTTGCTTCTCTGCGAGAAGATTTATCCTGTACTTTCCCAGTATGCTAGCTGCCTGCACTATTGTTTGTATTTCTAATTGTAGGAACTGAGCTTGTCCATACCAAGGGCATTATGAGTTGACACTGAACAGAGTAACAATGGAGTCAGGGCTTTAATCACAACTCTGAGCATTAAAAAGTTTAAATGACAGTAAAAGGTGCTCTCAGAAACTCATTTACTGCAGAGGGATAAGCAGGAAGACATACATGGATGGCCAAAAATAGGTTCCAAATGGGGAAATGAGACAAGTTTGCAGCATCAATGCAAACGGGGAAAAAAAGAAACATGAAGCAAGGAAGGAACAATAATGAAAAAGTAAATACATAACAGGAAATGAAAAAGAAATTAAATAGAATTGCAGGCAGAAACATAGGAAGAGATATAAAAATATAATCTGAATATTTATTAAATGAGCTAATAATAATATTAAGCAAGGTGTTTTATTTATCATCAATGCATTTTAATTTATATTTTTAGTTTAATCAAAAAGTACAAACCAAATTGGTAGCCTTTAATCGGTTGTGATTGATGAAGGAATTCTGAGAAAATTTTTGTTTCCTGTTTTTTATCTGAAATTCTGATATTTCTAATATAAGATGATTCAAGTTGATAATGTTAAAATCCCTAATTTCATATTGCTGAAATCAACAATGACCATTGAAACATTTTATTATGAATGTGAAGACTGCTCATAGGATATCTAGGATTTTCATCTGCATTATCATGCATATTGTTACCATTTTGTGGTCTCTGAGGGACTTCTGAAGAACTTGCTCATTCCTTATTCCAGGAGGAATATTGTCCTTAGCATGCAGTGTTTCCAAGGAAACTATGCAAGCTCTAATGAATGAATCACATCATTAAATGAAATTAATAAAAACAACAAGAACAAATTCTCTCTCCCAAATTACATAACTTTATTAATAATAATAACTAATAACTCTCCTATTTTAATCTGTTCGGTAAAAGGTACAGCCAACAAAAACCATCACTTGATAACTATTGATGAGGGAAGGTGTTTTGAATAACTAGAATTCTTTGATAGCAATGATCCATTAAAATTTTACTTATGTTTTCTGCAGGATGCAATCCTCCAGAAGTTACAATGATTTAAGAATTTAACATCTTCAGATGATAACTTAGGGCTATGTGAAAATACACTTGAATTACAGTTATTTGGTTATTCAATATAACCTATCTTACTTCACATTAAGAAAATCTAGGAAAATACACTGCTGCTGACACATCTCAAGATATGGTACTGTTTTAAAATGCTTGAGTTCAACTCACAGCAAGCTGTCTCTTCATTCCCCTACTTTCAATTTGAAAATATGAAAAAAAAGTAATGCTGCCTACTACACAGTACTATTTCCCCTGCATAAGGACTTTGTTAGACACATATGGACAGCAAGGACTAGTTCATATCTCTTTATTTAGAACCAATAAACAATTCAGTAACTGGAATACTAGTATTCATCTTCCCATATCCTAACTAGTATGCTGTATTCAAAATGCAACTTGTATTTCTTTTTCATTACTATAATAAATCTAAAAAATATTTTCCGCCAAGCAGTGTAGCTTTGAGATAAACACTTTTTGCCACCTTGCTCCTCAGCATCCTACATCCTAACAGTGAGGTCAGTCTTTGGAAAAAGGAGGTTTTGGATTGAATCACTGAGATCTGGGACACTGGTATCAGCAAAGAGAAGAACTCTGATGATGATTCTTTAAGACATAAGTGTCTATACATTTTCCTTAGATGTGATAAGATTAGCCTCTAAATGACTCATCTGGTGACAGACCTATATAGCTAATGATGTCAAGACATACATGCAATATGAAATATTTTATACTTTTCTTGATCAAAAAAAATCATTTTTTTTTCTACAAATAGAAAACTGAAAAAAAAAAACAGACTAAATGTCCCACAAGATACCATAATTTTCTTTTTACAAAAATATAATATATGTATATTAAGGGCCTTGTAAGATGGTGCGGATAAGATTCCTCATCACCATCTCAAATCTCACCTCTCTTTAACTAAGGTAAATGATTTATCAATCTCCCTCTACAACCAGTAGAAAAAAAAAAAACAGATTAAAGGGTCAATTCATCTTAGCTGTTTTACCTCAACTGCCTTGTCTTCTGGTTTAAAAACATAGGTATTATCTGACTGAATCTTTAGTTGTTCACTTCCATGTGACTTCAAAGATGCTTTGTTTCAGTGTGAGGTCAGTCACTCTTGTCATTTCCAGATGAACTAAGAGATCATTTCTGATGACTGCAACCATTCATTATGTGCAGTACTTTCTATTTCAAAATGTGTGACTAATGAACGGTCTTTTTACATTGTTATTCTTCCCTCTAAATGGTAACATGCACTTGATAATGAGCTTTCACAGCTCCACTGACAAAACAGATCAGGCCACCCATTTCTTCTTTGCAGCACATTGTTTTCTGTTTGCAAGAAGTTTATTTATCAGCTTTCTCAACAGTTATTTCATCCCGATTCAAGTTCTGACAGCATCCAGGATTGGAACATACTGAAGACGCAGACAGCTCTCAGAAAGGCTTATCAGAAATTTCTCTGAATGGCACTGGATTAACATTTGGACATTCAGAAGTGATGTAAATTTAATGTTTGCTGGACTCATCTGAAATGATGTACATGTATTCCTTTGATCACCCTCTTAAATCTCAAAACTTCAATAAAAAGTGCTAAAGAAACTACACGAACAACAACTATGTAAATAAAACCGGTAGTGTGACATTTGGTTTTCATTTTGGTGGTCATTTCCAAGGGTGACTTGGTATTTTACCATAAAATACATATCTGAAGCTATACAGGTAAAACCATCTCACTTAAATGTTCATGTTCCAGTTAGCCTTAGGTATCACCCCAAATTGTAAAGACACTGGAATGAAACAATTGAACATGTACTTCTCCTTTTAAACAGATTGTGACTCTTACTTGATGCTTAGACAAAAATAAGATACATGCACTGCCTTCTACACAGAACTCAAGACTATAAATCTCTAATGTAAAAACTTATTTCTGTGAAGCTCCAGGCAGAGCACTGAAGCTGCAGAGAAAAGACATAAATTAGGATACTTCTCTGAGCTTCTAATTTCCAAATATTTATTACCACATAAGGCCATGCTTATAAAGTCAGGTATACTGTTTCAGAAAGCCAGATGCAAATTTCCATTTTGAAGCTCCAAATTCTTCCCTTTCAGTACTACAGCATCCTTATGTTTTAGTCTTCTTAGGCAGATGCCTAAAAGTTGCACTTTTGGGACCTGTACCTTTAGTAAGGTTGTTTACTGCCTACAGCCTTTCTTTGCCTTTAATAGCATTTTCTTCTAAAGTGTGTAGAGCTTTAACACTGCAGGCTCTTTTGTGGGCTACGTGTTACAGTAATACTGATTTTTCCACACACCCTTTCAGGAACAGTGCCAAAATAATTTCTTTTCTAGTAACTCAATTTTCTGATTTATACTGTATTTTTGATTCATATCTTATGTGTTGGCAGTGATAATTAACAGGCTAAGGCTAGCCCATTTGCACTCTCACGGATTAGAGAAACTACATTAAATCTTAGAAGCTTTCATGAGTTAACAAGTCGGCTGCTGTTACTGACAGACCTGTACATCCCAGAAATCAATAAGGGCCAGCTTATGAATAAGAAACAGTTCCAATTCAAAGCTTTGCCTTCAGACAGATGCCATGAATTATCTTTGGTGGTTACTGTAACATCTTGGGTAGAGGTCTAAAAAGCACTTACATATACTAAAACAAACAAACAAACAACAATCCCCAATTTCTGCATAGCTGTCTATAATCTGCAGGTGCCTCATCTTTTAAGTTTAAATATCTACATAGAAGTGCAACAGTCTTAAAGAGCTAAATGATTTGGCTCAAGCCTGGCTATAATCAGAAACGAAGCTCTTCTCTTTCCTTATGCATGACAGCCTCAAACTCATAGGCAATGCATGCTAAGTACAGGGGCTGCAGAAAAGGCAGGTGTGGCCATCCCTGTGTTTGGAAATATGTCAGAGTGAGAGACCTATCTGTTAACATCACAGAAAAGGGAATTGCTGAAAATACCTGCCTAAGTGATAAATGATGGCATGAAGGCTCCTCACAGAATGGAATAGCATTTCTTATAAAAAAAAAACTGATGGTTATTTGGTTCTCCCGGGAAGAAAGCATTCACTTTCCTTTTATGGTGCAATAAACCTGGAAGTTTCTGTTGCAATAGCTGGCACCTCTGCAATAAAATGGATGGAAAACACTTGGTTTGAAAATAGACTATCTGATGTTTAAGCTGACTCTTTGAAGATGTAGACTTGAAACCCTCAAAGACGGATGGTGTTCAACCCAATCACCTATTTCCTACTCAGTTACTCTAACATCTACACTAGTGTGTGACAGGGTGATATGACATTGACACTCTGTCATTACACAAGGAGAGGCATCACTAATAACTGTATTTCACATTAAGTTTTTTTTTTACTATAGTTTTGGGAAGGAATTGATTCTTCTCATGTGTATTCAGCTTGTTCAGTGCAATAGTAACTGATTAGGTCAATAGGGACACTTAGCAGCTAACTAACATCCACAGATGGGATTCAACTTGCCTAAATTTTAATGACTATAATATAGGTCATCCGCAGGTAAGAGAAAGTTGAAGGCTTCTATTACCTTCAGTAGAGAGATAATTTGTCCAGTCAATGGACTCTAGAAAGCTATTCATCTCATGCTGGGGTGGATCTGTGGTCATCTGAATCCCTCTCCAGGTTCCAGATCCTGGATTATCTATATCTAGACATACTAAAGGGGAGCAAAGACTCCAAGTTCAGATGCAAACAGCTTAAAATTAAGGTAGAATGAATACTATTCCATTTGCATTAAAGAAAATAATAATAGAAGAGAGACAGCCATAGCCAGATGACTTGTATTATATAAGCATGGGTTCAATATTTATAGCTGAGGAAAATCCTCAGCAAATGTAAACATGTATAGTGACAGAGACAGAAGCCAGAAACCAGGGAATCAATAGTATATATTGAGCAGATTCCCTAGGTATAGGTCTTGGAATGAAAATTTTTTGATTTAATAGAACAGTACAAGTCCGCATTACATTTGTTTCATGATTACTTTTTTAGTGGTCCCAAGTGAGTGATTCTCCTGACACTGCATTTACCCTCAGTAGAGTCAGAGCACGTAAACTCAAAGTTCTGCACTGGTTTTACATAAATGTTTTCCAGCTCCCTTTTTCTTTCTGTGAGAAGTTTTGTAAGTTTTTCAGAAGATTGCTGACAACTCTTTCAAGACTTGAAAAACCGGTTGGTGAGTCAAGTTTGGTGTGATGCTAATTAGTAAAGATAATTAGGGCTCTATATTGCCTTTTATCTTTGAAGCACAAAAGAAATGCTGACTTGGCATGAATATTCACAATATCTTCTATGATCTTGCTGAGTATAGTAACAACTGAGCAGATGAGTAGAGAAAGAGAATGCAACACCTTGCTTTCTACCTGTACTCTACAAAATTCACACAGATAAACAGCTCCTGGAACAGGAAACTGTTCGTATTCGAAGTTCAGGCACTGATGGATAACTTTCCTAGTGCTAAAAGCTAATAACACAGTTTTGTTCTTTTTGTGTCACCACACACTGATTTTTATGAACTCCCCTTCTTTAATGCCTTACTCCAGAAGTACCTCCAGATGCACCTCACTCAAGTACTTACCAAATCACTCAAAATAACAATGCTGTAATAAACAATTTAATTTTACAGATCTGGCTCAAATTAATCATAGAAATGAAGTTAAAGAAGGTTCCTCAAAGACTTTTTTTCTGCTCCTAAAAGCAAATGGTAAAAAAAAAAACACTAGGAACATATTGACAGATTTATCTCTAGAAAGGTTAACTTCAAAGCTAACTTCAAAGTTAGATTAGGTCGCTCAGGAAGATTTCCAAGCATAGAAATTTCATGAGATCTCTTGACAACCTGTTTATGTGCTTAACCACTCTCACTCTAAAATATTTCTTACAGTAAATATTTTTTATTCTTTAAGGAAAATTTCTAAAATTTTCCTTAATGACTTGTGACCATTCCTTCTCGTCCTTTTACTCTGAATGTCTCAGAAAAGTCTGGGACTGGGAAAAGTCTCCTTTAGATCACTGAAGACAGCAATTTGCTCTCCTTATTGCTTTCTCGTCTCCAGACTGAACAAAATTCGCTTCCCTCAGATTTATACTACAGCTGCTTAATCATCTTAGTGATCATCTGCTGGAGTCTGTCTCCTGGACTCTCAAAGTTGGACAACTCTCCATTCATGACAAGAGTGCCAAGTAGAGAGGAATAAAAACTTCCCTTGACCTCCTGGCTTGTTAACAATACTCTTGATATTGTACCTTTATACCAACCAGGACATACTGCTGACTCATGCTCACCTTGCTGTCTATCAGCACCTCCGAGTCCTTTTCTGCACTACTTTCATCTTGGCAGCCTATATTGCTGAATGATGTCCCAGATGTAGAACTTAACATTTGTCTTTGCCAAACTTCACAAGGTTTCTGTCAACCCATGTCAATGTTGCTCCAAGTACCTAGGAATTCTCTAGTTGGGTCAGTCCCTCCCATTTTTGTGTCATTCAGAAACTTACACTCTACTCCATCATCCGGGCTGTTGTTCAAGTTGTTAAATAGTATTAAACCGAACATTGTCTCCTGAGGAACTTCACTCATAACCAGCTGCTAGTTAGACTTCAAGCCATCAAAAGTTATGCTTTAAACCTAGTGTTCCAGGTAGGTTTTTTCCAATTTGTAGTCAACTCAGTCCATATCTCCTGTCTAGGCTACAAGTGTGCTATGAGATGCCATGATGCCATGTGAAAAGACTTGCTTAGTTCAAGGTAAATGATGCACACTGCTCCATCTGTCCCATGCACAAAGCCAGTAATCTCATCACAGATGATAATTATTCAAGCATACTTTCGCCTTAGTAAATCCATGCAGGCTGTTCCCAACCACCTTTTTGACCTTCATTTAGCTGGAAATAGCTTCCATGTGGTCTGTCTCCATAACCTTCCTAGATATGGATGGGAGGCCGACTGACCTACAGTTCCCTGCATCCTTCCTTGCCTTTTTTAATGGTGCCTTTAACATCTGCCTTTTCTCAGTCAGCAGGGACCTTCTTAGGCCACCACGACTTTACAAAGATGATAGATCATAGATCAACTTCTCTAAGCCTCCCACCATTCTTAATGTTTTCATTCATCATTCATTCATCTACACTTTTAGTAAAACATAGTGACCATAATAGGACATAGCATTCCCACTATTGCATGATGCTACACTCCAGTGAAAAGAAACTTTACACTGTTGACAGTTTCCCTCATTTGATTCATAATAGCTCCCACATGGGCTAATTTGAGATAGCACTCAAGTCTGCAGTGCCAAAATAAAGATACTGCTAATTCATAGTATAGTGTCCAGATTACTAGGCAATACCCTTCTTCAGGATTCTAAAATATCGAATTCAGTGAGACCTGGTGATTTATAAGATCTGTTATGACCTGATTTGTAAAATTCACTTGACCGTAAATTTTTGACCAAGAATTTTTTCACGTAGGACTAGCACAGATAAACGAATAAGAACAGCTCACTTGTTATTAGACTCATTATAGATTTCTACCCTTACATAAAAATGTAAAAATATTCTCTTTTCTCACAGAATTAGGTCACAAAAATATTTTAGCATTTTGGTTTTAGTTAAGTACTTACCTCATGTTAAGCACATAAATTCCAAAATATCTCGATTTTTATACTTAAAATTTACACAATCAATACAGAACACAAACAAACCAATTAAATAATAAGGATTCTTGGACAATAAAATAGAGAACAAAGTCAGAATTCACCATCTTAATTATTTTGAAATTCATATTAAAGAACAAATTATTCCAATCTGAAACTTGCACACATCTATCAACACGACAACTAAAAATAATGAGCTAACCTCCTAGAAAGCCCTTCTATTCCCATAGTTATTGAAAAAAACAAACAATCTTTTTTGAAGTTCCTTAAGTTGAGGAAATTTAAGTTACCTAGAACCAAGGTCACAAATAAATTCTAACAATGAAGAAAAAAATACTCCTGTAGTACTACCCGGAGCAGACAACTACTATAGATAATCATCTCATCATCTAATTAAATCCGCATTTGAGTTTCTTCCAGAAATGTACTGACAATCAATGAAGATATCCTCAAAATGATTTAATGTCATCTTTGTATAAGACAACTAAAGAGGTGGTCAGAATCTTCAGTAGCTACTACAAACAATAAGTAGTATCAACAGCAATTATATTGTGATTATATAGATGATTACTATTTGGAATTGTGTGAGATTTTGATATCTCTTTTTCTCATGTAAAATTCTTAAAAAAGATCATTCTGTTAGCAAATATGTCAATCAATGCCATATACTGTATCAAAATCTATAGTTTTATATAACAAATTGACATTAGATTTTCTGAGCTTTGTGGTAGTTTTGCCACTGTGAAAATCTTATACACCATGTGATAATATATGCATTTTAAAATGTTCACAGTAAATCCAAACTTAGACTGACAAATAAAAAAGTCTGACCTATCTTTCACTCTACAATATAATTGATTCTTCCCTGATATATGCATTTATTATTTCTCTCATTGCCTGTTTAAAATGTTAAATTTTGGGAGTTAGGTTTTAACTGCTTATTAGTCATAAAAAGTAATTTATGAAGAAATTTCAGAGTTTTGCCTTTTTTTGAAAGAACTACAGGGTATTTTAATAAGCCTTATGCTAACATCAGATGCTAATACTTCTAATTTTGTTTTTAAAATAATGCTTTTTTTAAAGTTCTATCAATCAGTTGCATGTAATATTGAAAAGTTAATAATTCAAGAATATCACATCAAATAAAATAATGTTTAGAAAATCTCTCTGTTTAAGATACAGAAGCTAATTCTGCACAGCAAATTGTCAAATCCTTTCAAGTAGACAGCTATAGCATAAGACTGTAATTCCTAAGATACAGGTGAATTAGTAGTCTCTGAGGCAATCTAGATCAAGGAAAATAGTTTAAGGCAAGCTTTTTAAAGACAAGCTTTTCAAGAAACTAGTTTCTGCTATAGAGTGTTCTTCATTTATACTAAATAATTTTTCAGCCATCAGTTCATGATGGGAAGATTCAGGATCTAAAACACCCAGCTCTGTAGCCACTGAGTTGGCAGCTTACTCACCCGTTCTCCTGTGCAGCACAGAAGCATCTCTCTGGCTCCTCCAGAGCCCCTAGAAGATGGATGTTACGCAGTTGCCAAAAACATGCATGTGTCATATCCTATTCCTCTCTGTATCGCAGAGCTGTTTCATTAATGTGATATGACAAGGAAATATGCCCAATGAAGGAAGTGCAGGACTGTTCGATTCCCATCTACATGATGGACGCCTCTGCCCTGCTACATATTTTGTCTTAAAGGGGACTTTTCCCTGAGCTCTAAAAGAGCAATTTTTGACCGTACACGTACTTATTCTCTCTGTTCTCTTATTTATAAACAATGACTTATGGTGAAACCTGAAAAAATAAGGGATATACTACTTCCTTATTCAGAGCTATATTTGGCATTAAAATTTAGAATAATTTTTAACATTTTCCTTGCTTATAATATAACCCTTACTACAATGAAAACAAATATAACATTATTCTTGGTAGCCTTGCCTGGTAGTGAATGTTTCCTGAAAGCACCAGCCACAGGTAAACAATTCCACTTCTTTGCTCTGTAAGAAAAAAGACAATATATTTTCACCACAGCAATGGACAAAGGGAGTTTAAAGGCTTCTGCAAGCAGTGGCAATATGTATACTAGTTTGTTATGGGTGAAAATGTGTTATTTCAAATGCATCCTTAAGAAATAATGTGCCCGATGCCATATCTTTCCATTTCCTTATGACTTTAGCGAGATAATAGTAGAATCTGGAAAAATCGCAGGGTGCTGAAATTCCCTGAAATCTTGAATATTACATATATCTAAGTATTAGAAGTAATATTTTTTTCTCTCTCTCTTCATAAAGCTAATTGAAGCTAAAATATAGATTGAGCAACAACATCCCTCAGACAATGAAGTCCTGCCAAGAGCTTACTATTTGGGAATTTCTGTGGTTTTTTGTACTGAATGGGAACAAGGGTAAGGCTGTTTCAGCAAAGACAGACAATTCCTTCTTTCCACTACTATTCACCTATTCCTAAACAGCAAAGGACTGCTATCATGATGAAGAAAAACTTGCTTTTCTGCTCTTGGAACAGTGAAAAGCAAAAACACTTCTCAAAAGCAACTTTTTTTTTTTTGGTAATATTTTCAGAAGAAAAATCACTGAAATTTTTAGATGTTTTGTTTAATTAAAGTTCATTGAAATCCAGGGCATCCAAAGTTTGTGAATAAAACTGGATTGTAATTAAGCAGCATTTATAACAAATATTACGCTTTCCACTGCCCCGAGACACCAGACACATTACACTCCTATTGCTCATGACTTTGCGAATTGCTAAAGTATCCTGAAACCCCTAGCAGAGGCCATCACAACATCATCATTGTTGTTTTTTTCTAGTTAATTAGCAAAAATCAATTTTCTTCATTATAATTGTAAGTAGTATAAGATAGACAGATAAACTCAATCTCTTTGCTCTCTTGAACTTAAGTTACTGAGTGCTGGAGAGAGTTTTCAGCTTCAAAATGAAAATAAAGTTTTACAAGGTTGTGTGCCACTATTGAACTCTTGGCTATAACGGTGAATTTTATGTGCCGGAGGCACAGCTCTGCTGAGTCTCTGAGATTGTGGCTTGACTTCCCATAGGGACTGAGATCCATCAAAGTTCTCCTTGTTTTCCAATCAAGGCATAAGAAAAAGACATCAAGAGACTGTCAGTGCAAGAAGTAATTAAGAGAAATAATACTTCACAGGATTTTGAGTCTTGGGAAATAAGTGCAAAACTCAAAGAATAAATGGTGAATTCAGACTGTATCAGTAGGCGTAAGATATTCTAAGACTTAAAAAAAAAGAAAAACAAAATAATCACATAAACAAAAACAAACAAAAAATCCTGCCTGATATACTGAAGCACTTACTGAAAATACAGAAACTATCCTATGACTTGGGCTTCAGTATCCTGCCATACAAGGAGGTACCTTGCTCCTTATATTTAAAAATTAAATCCTTTTCTGCTATTTTTACCTATTTCAAAGAAAGAAAAAGATTTTTGTTTTCTCTGTTGTATTGAAGAGCACCCTCACATCATCTGTTGTCTGATATGTTCTCTTGGGAACTTTTGGTTTACAGGCATTTCAGCTAAGGGAGGTAACAGGATATAAGCCTTAGCAACTGTACTAACCATTAGGCTATTCTATGTAAGAAAAAAAGAAAGTTTGGTGTCTAAAGGCAAGATTGGTGGTGTTACCCTCAAGAAAAAAGGTTTCTCAAGGCATTCTCATCAGTTCTAGACCAAAAGCCAAGATTTTCTATGGCTTCAGGGATGTCATCTTATAGGAAAAAAAAAAAAGTAATAGATATAATTGAACAACAGGAAATCTCCTGGCACTGAGCTGCAGCAGTTGCTTATTGTCTTCCTGGAAGGTATTACTAAGGAATCCAGTCATGGGGGAGATATGTTCAGCAGCACTGAATTAATGAATCCCAAAGTGAAATAGGAAACAGGCAAACCCTAAAGAACATACCACCGTCATAAACTTATGCTAAATAAGTTTATCTGTCAATGAACAAGGGAAATTTTCTTTTAGAAATTCTTCTTGGTTTCTACAGGTAGGACTTTGCTATCTTCTCTCATCATGTGCATTCTTTCTTTTACACTTATTGCCATGTATTGACTCATAGAAATCCTTGTGAAATTAATTGATTTCTGGAGTTTTGAATAAAACTGAAGCGCAGAGACTGCAGGTTTGACTCCTTGTCACAGAAAAGACAGGCACCTGACAGACTTCAGTTTAAACATCTCCTCTAAGTAAGTATTCAGGTCTAGGATCATCTTCTGCATAGAAATGAGACATAGAACCACAGAAGTTGGATTCCAAAGTTGCTCACTTTCACAGACATTTCCATAACTGCTCTGTTTTTTCTTTTTCATATTCTTATGAAGATGTTTTATCCAATTCACCTCCATCTACTTATTTTGACTTTGCCTTCCAAGTGGGTCACACAGACTTAAAGCACTTGCAGAATGACAGTTCTGGGAGGTCTCCACAGTCTCACTGCTCCTAATGTTACATTCAGAGTCCAAACTACTGCTTGCCTTCCTGCAGGAAATGTACACATAATCTTGAAAACTCTCTGCAGCTGAATCTGCCTTTTCTTTCTTGTCCAATACTTGGGATTCTTCTAGCAGCAGTCATAAGTACCACCTATTAATCTGCTCATTCATGTCCTCATTATATTTGGTCATCTTAGGAAAGGAAAAGGCTGTTTTGGATCAGAATGAACTTCTTCCTCAGACTCTCTTCCCATTCAGCGGCTAAATACTCCTCAGTGAGCATTTTCCCATGGGAACCGTCTCTGTCTCAAGGATAGATGAGATGCTCTTCTCCATTACCTTCCAGATTAATATGCTATGTTCCTTACCTCTGAAGTGACTCTGTAAAACAAACTCATTAGTTCTGTACAGCAGGGGACAGAACTGTGCTTCAGGGGTTCCCTGAAGCTTTCTTGCAAAGTTCCCTCCCAATTACTTTCCTAGAGGCATCAGGGTCAATCAGGTAAGTAATGAGGATGCAAATACAATGGTGGTTTTTGTCAGGAAGGTTACGGTGCATTTTTTAATTCTTTCAAGCAGAGTCTCTATTAAGACATGAGTAAAATTAAAAAGTCCAGTGAGATAATTTGAACTTAATCCCTGTGCTGAACTTCATGCTACTGTGTTTCTGCCTTAGAGAGCAAGGGAGATGATTGCCAAGCCAGGAACAGTTGCCTGTAGCAGTTGTGAATTGTGTGACTCAACCACATCCTTACTAGGAGTGGAGATGTACCCATGTGCTGAGAAGTCACTCTACTGAGATTTGAGGGAGGCAGAATGAGAACTCAGTGGTTCCCTTTTCTTCTTTGCATTCCTGAGCAGCTGTTGCATGATTTGAGCTGTGGTGAAATTATGAGATTGACCTTTACAGCCAGTTGAGTAGAATGAAGTTCTTGAGCAAGCCCCTTTCAGGCTGCCAATTCCTACCGTGCCGCAGTGCTGAGGTGTTAAGTTTTAGAAAGCCCCAAGTGGAGTCTCAAACTCAGTCTCAAACTTACAATGGACTTGGACAAAAGGTTTCCACATAAAGGAAGATCATTATTATCCCAATTATTTAACTTTTCCTTTTTTATTGGACTAAGATCCATTTAAGTTATTTTTCTGGAACCTCCTAGGAACTTGTGTTTTTCTGTCTATCGTGAAGGAATATGTGGGCTCATGGGGCCAATTACATTATCATGCACTTAAAATCACATTTGCAGTTCTCCTCACCTCATGTGATAGTAAGTCTGCTATTGTCTTTGGGATCACAGTTGCTGAGGGAAGCACCTGAAGTCTGGCCACCACAATGCCAACCATTCTGCCAGATCTCGGCTTTTCCACATATCTGTCATATGCCAAATGATCTGCTGGATCCATAAAGCATTTCAAGAGACTGCTCATAGAATCATAGAATCATGCTGACCCAAAGGTGCCATATCAGCCCACTCACCTGAGATCCCTTCTCAAAGTGTGTTCATTCGATGGTTATCATGGACCTCCCTCAGTTGCCTGAGCATAGGCACCTAGAGTATCTCTCCCTACCTCCAGCAGCTTAGGAAGAACAGAACACATAGACTTGTGTCATACCCAGTGTTCCTGTGCATAGGCTATCCAGAGCATCTTGAATTCTCTAAAGGAACTCAGATGACACCAGTTATGTTTGGGGAACTGACCTAAGCTCTGTGTTCTGCGATGAGACTAGAGACGGATAACCTCAGTCTTAGCAAAGGATGAGTCACTTCTTTCAATACTTTTGCAGCAGTCTGGTCTCCCATGATATTTTGAGCCAGCTACATCTCAACCTATCTCTCTAAATTAAGCATCTTGTCTTAAAGCTGAAGTCATGACAAAACCCTGGAAAGGACATTGTGACTTGGATTCAGAAAAAAACAATGTGGATCTGAACACATTCTTCACTTCAGGATTTTGAGTTTCCTCTCTTGTTTCTTACAGAAGTTCAGAAGCTAAACTTCCTTTTTCTCCAAATGGAGTGTTAGGCACAAAAACAAATAGTTCCAGGGAGAATCTGATCTCTATTCCTCTACAAGGGCATCCAAAGTCCAGATCACAGGACTCTTCAGTGGCTTAGAATGTAGTTTAAATATAAAGTGTGAGAAGCTGTATCCACTTGCAGCAGCTATTGCATGCTTCAGCAAGAAATCCCCATGTGTGACACTTGTTTTGGAAGACAGATTCATCAGGCAGATCTCATCAGATCAAATCTGTTTGGAAACAGAAACAAATTTTCTTTCAGGGGAAATATTCCAACAGGAGGATTAACTAACTAATTAATTCCCGTTGAAAGGGGAGAAAAATATCCTATTAATGATACCAATTTAAATTGAATGGATTAAAATTTTCTCTTTCTACCAGTTTTAGGAAATCCTGTAGTCTGAATTATCCCAGAAAAAGTGAGAATATCGTAAAGATGAGAGCACTGTATTAGTGTTTCTAACTCTCAGATGCTGAGTAAGAAAAATCATTTTGGGCCTTGGTTAGAATGCAATACAAGAGCCTGAATCCCTTATAACTAACATTATAAAAGGTTGATTTTTTTTCCACCTATGTTAATCCATGCAACTATTTCAGCTTTCTGGAAAAATGTGAGTTATAAGAAATAAATAATTTATATTGAGTATGATTTCTGTGCTACCAGCTGAAAGTGTGAAAAGTCATTGGTTAGTCTTTGGCTTTTATACCAGAATTGTATGTTAGGTCATCATAGGATCCATTTATAGGCATGGGAGAAGATATAGAAACCTCATACATGTCCTTATGGTCTCTCCATAGTATCTCCAGATGGCAAATTAGCCTACCCATGATCTGAGTCACCCACTGAGTGTTGAGAGCCAAAGGCAGCTGCATTTTCATTTCAGTTACTTGCTTAATGTTATTTGGAAAAAAATGGACTCTGAAATGCTGGGTGATTAAGCTCATTGTTGAGTTTTATGGAATGAAGTGCAATCTGCAGAGCAGAAAGCAGAACTGAAAAAGAAGAAAAAAAATCTTCTAACTCTATTTCTTCTGTGTAATTAAATAAAATAGTCAGAGATGAAGCATTGGATCAAGTTCAGCAATCCTGAAAGATATTTCCATTTTTCTTGCCACCAGTCCTGTTCTCTCATTTCTATTCCATCTAAAAGCCATTGGTTTTCTTATTAAATGGATTAATTAAAAATCTTAGAATTATTTGCAAAATTGTGTTGCATTTTCCCTCAAGCAGCTGAACTAATCTAGCTTGCAACTATATATTTGTAGTTAATTTTAGTCAGATTTGTTGACCTCTATTTTATTTTCTAATATTTAAAATATTTTACTAATTGACCTGTCTCTTCTTAATCATTGATTCTTTTTGAGTGTCCTGTTGAGTGTCTTCACCAAAGCCTTTCTGCTAGCAAAGAAACTTCTGTGTGTTAGCATGTGAACAATTCAATTCAATTCAATTTATTTTTTTTCCAAAGAGAGGAAACTTCTTAAACCTAAATTTTCTCTCATTATTTCTGCAAAGCTAAATAGCCTTAGTAACTTCATTGTAATTTTTATATGGAGGTGTTGTCAGATATGAAAAAAAAACAGATTTTGAAATTGAAGAGCTAGTCCTGGCCCATTCTTTGATATTGTTAGGAAAAGCCCGCTTCAAGAGTGGATCACTTTATCATTCCATATGTATAAAAACTGCAAAAATCTGTGTGGCCTACAGTCTCAGCATAAACATACTAACCCAAGGTTTTCTTTTTTCCTCAGAATACAACAGAAGTCTGAAAATTTACAAGATAAAAAAAAATAGAAAAACATAGCAAAAACTAAGACTATTAATTTTGGAAGCAAAGGGATCTTGCTGCAGAGCTGCATTGAACTGGAACAAGTCCTTGTATCTGACATGCACCACATGTACAGTATGCATAGTTTTATAGTAGCAACAACTATATGTTGTTACTACAGGCAACACAGAGTAGCAGCCCAAAAGCAGTTCCTACATAACATGTGCAACAGAAAAATTATCTGATGAACAGCAGCTAGGACTTTTCTAGTAATTGCATTTCAGTGGGCTATACTGGGATACTGCTCCAGTTGAAAGTGAACTGGCGTGAAAAACAAAATGATAGCAGCTAGGAGCAGGGTTCTTGAAGACCGAAATGTCTTTCTCCATGGAGGCGGTAAGGTTGCTAGGGCTTGCCAGAAGGCTTCTAATGAAAATGACTGAGTTTTAAAGTATAAAGGCTAAAGAGAATGAGGGTATTTTGGTTGTACCGGCTCCTAAAATAGATTTCTGTCTACAGGTACAAGTGTATTCAAAGCTCATCTATAATCAAAATAAAAATGGCCTTCTAACAGAAGAAATTAAAAGCATGGTTGCATTGCAGGAAGAAAGACTTAAGAAGAAGGACTTGCAGCATGGGACACATCTGTCTTCATATCTAACTATTTTGCATTGCACTGAGAGGAGAAAAAAAAATGAAAAAAAAAAGCATCATAACTGCCTGATTAAAGGAGGTCTGCAGCTTTTATGTACTGTTTTATCTCTTTCAAACTTTAATTAAAATATGGTTGGCATCTCTGGAGGGCAATTCATTCCATCATAAAAGCAGGTGCTTAGGACAGGTGGGATGAATTGCCCTCTGGAGATGCTCATCTCTTCTCATTCACTATGGAAAGAGCTTGACTAGTGTAGGCAAAATAGCTAATATATATATTATATCTATGGTTAAAGCGAGCGAATCCTGCTTGGAGAAGATTGATTATTAGTTGACAGTTATAGGCTTAGATATGTTACCACCTTAATTAAAGGTTCAGCCAGATTAGACTGAGATATCTAACATTTAAATAACTAAAATTAGATAAAATAAATCTTCTCTTTTGTGACAAGAATGGCTACCCAAGAGAAGACTTTTAGGCAGCTTCTAACTAACTAATATTCCAAGTGTGAATTAGCAAAGGCCAATACCTTTTTTTTTTTTTTAATTAATATTTATGTCACTGCTATGAGCAGGAAATACTCTGAAATTTCATCAAAATGTAGCTTACTAATTTTTATATTATATTTTATTATTTAAAATTCATTATTCTAATAGCTGTTTTTAATGGAGAGAAGTGCTATGAGGTAACGTCAGCTTGCCCCAATTTGAACAGTTACACATGGCAGTTCTAGGTTATTTCCGAGCGTTGTATTGCAAGCAGTCCTATTCTCCCATCATTTCTAAGCTGGCTCTGGAACAAAGGATATAACCTTTGTTAAGTCTGTATATAACCAGTAATATTGTAGATTCCTCCAAATCTTTCTATCTATATGTGTTTATACAGACATGAGGAAAATACAAAGAGAGAGATTTGCAAAGCTTAAGCTTTGCTTCTGGATAAAACTTGGATGAATATCATACTTGTATTTCTGTTCTCTCTCTCTCTTTTTTCTTTTTTAAGTAAATGTACCATACCTTAAAAAAAATCAAAATTAAAATTTACACTAGTTGGTTAATAATCTACCTATTCTACTTTAAAGGATACTCAGTGATCAACTATAAATTAAGAAAATTATTTTAAAAACATAAGGGATGAATTTATCATGGAGGACATTACTGGAAGTAAGAAGTAAGAAGAGGAAGAAGAGGGTTTTGCATGAACTGAAAGATAGCAGTGTTTTATTTTTCTGTTTGCTTGATGAACTGAGTAATAGTTTCTTTTTTATTTTTTCATAAAAAAAAGTTTGTGGTATAATTGCAGTAGTTGTACGTAGCTGACAGCTGTCATCATGACTAGCCTACCTTCATGTTCTTGTTTCTCTTAAAGGCAAAAAAAAAAGAGAGAATATCTACTTTTGAGACTTGGTTTTGTTTACTAGAGTTAAGATCATCTTTTTTATATTTATTGTATTAAAATATGTATTCTTTGAAAAAAATAGTTTATGAAATATTCCTGATTGTAAAAAAAAAAGGCAAAACAGAATGCATACTTTGTATGCCTTTCTCTAATTTTTGTTTAAGAATGAGGTTGTATCCCTGACAATAATAGAACCTTCTTTTTTTCTAGTAAAAACAAATTGTATGGAAGTATAAATCACATATACTGATATATTTTGAGAAGTATTTGTCAATTAGCTAGTTGTCCATTCATTTATATTACAGATTTTTGCTTTCTATGGTGTTGTCTTCTGAATCATAATATTGTGCAGTATTACAGCAGATGTCTCTACGTTTTTACTTCTCCTGAAGACAGATTTATTTGATAAGACCTATTCTTTTATGCAAATTCAACAAATATTATTTCACCTTGGTACTCTAGCACTGCAATCTCTTCTACTTCCTGACTAGAGATTGACATTAAAATAACTAAAGCATAAATTATTGTTGTCACTCTGGTTGTATTTCTGAATATTAAGACAAAATTAGTATTTTCGTTGTCTTTTAATGTAGTCTTTGACTACCAGGAAAGCTCCAGGAATGAAAATCTTTGAATCAGCAAGATTTTCGATCAGTGCTTTCAGAGTTTTATTTGCCACTTCTCTGTAACCATTTAACCTAAAGAAGACTATTCCTGACAGTCATCTTAATATCTACCTGAAGTATTAATGGAAATAAAAGTTCCTCTCTGTTTCCAGGTAATGCAGGTACTTTCCAGAGACAGAGAGCCATAACAGAGTACTTAATATTTTTAACTTCACTATTTCTACTGATGAGTAAATGGAGGGATATACACCTCTTTGGGATATAACACTTCCAGATATACATTGTGACTCTAAGCCATGTTAGTCAAAAAATGATGTTCCTGATGTCAGATTCTTTATATTCATCTACCTCTAGTAATGTCTTGGAGAATCCTTACCTTTTTCTTTATTTTTCCCTGTGCCATAGTTGGTTTAATTCTGATTATTGTCTTTATTTTGCAACGGAACAGACTTAAGCTAAGTTGTCCTCTTTCCCGACTTTTAAAGACCTTTTAAAAATAAGTAAGTTTCCTGTCTCTATTTCTTCTTCCTAATATGTTTCACTTACTTATCCTATCTCTAGATCTAGGCCTTCTAAAACATTAAATTTATATAAATAGTCACAGTGATTTGAATAATATTTTTTTTTCAATATAATCAAGTCATGTTTTCCCTGAAATGGTAGTAGTAGTGTTTTACCTTCGCATTCATACAATCTGTCTCACAATTTCTAGTGAACTGTTCATATAAATTGAATGTTTGCTCATATTAAGGAAATTTCTTAATGCTTCTAGCAGGCTAATATAAGCACTGAACAAAAAGATATAGTGATGTTTTTCAGTTTTGTTCCTGATGTGCTAGGTGTAGCCTGTAGCACATACTCTGTCTTAGTTTGCTCTCCTTTTGGGGTGAAACACCTTTCTACTCATTACATCACACTGTTTTGCTGAGATGATTGACACATTTTCCTTCCACAATGGTAGGGATTATCTCATTCATGTATCTTTCTTTTTGCCTTGATCTATGAAGTATTCTACTTATTTTCATGCTCTTTTTACAGCTAGCAAAACAGTTAGTATAAATGTCAAACATACCAGTATCCGATTTTTTCTTGTAAAATTTGGAAAGCAACTATAACTTTCTAAAGCTCCCGACGACACCAAATCATCTACACACTGTGGCTTAGCACTCTTGGAAACTTTCTAAAGAAGTTTACTATGATGCTTTTTGTTCAAGGGAATTGCAATACTCTTACCCATTTGTGAGTTTTATATAATACTTTGATTTTTTCCCCTTAATCGGTAGATTATATCATATTGTCTTTCCAGACAGGCTGATGAACATCTTTTGACAACTGGTAAAATAATAGTGCAGAGTTCCTAACCACTCCTGGTCAAGTTCTGCACGTCTTTACAATGGATAATGGAAATCAAACATACTTGTGGCAGCTCTCTGCATCCAAGCATAAAAGCTTGCAGCAATACCCTCTGAAACTCATTTTGTTTGCTGACTTACGTATGTTTGTATACGATAGATTTTAGGAGGTATAAGAATATGATAGACATGTATCTTTAAAACTTTTCTAAATTGAGAATATATTCAGCTCTCCTGAACAGTAATAATGGTTGAGATGTTTCAGCTTGCTTGACTGAGTACATGGCTATCAGTCAGAGTATCTGGAAGTATCATATGCTGGTATATTGCCTGGTTCAAAGTAACATGCCCTATTACTCTGAATAGCATCAGGAGTGTGTTGTTATCTTGGTGCAAAAAGAAGCAATTAGAGCTGCTTGAATTCAATCCCTAGTTTCACTAACAAACTATAATCTCACATTTTCAGAAACTCCAAGAAAACAGATTTACTTAGGTGGATCTGTGGTACTTTAAAAATAAGTAAGACATTTCCATAGATGCGGAACTTTTTGAGTTTATCTATATGTACATCCTCATGCTCTAGTGTGTCCTTACTTTTTGTGTTGTCTATCGAGGCTCTGTTTTACTATAATTTCTACAAATGCATAAAACCCATGATGAACAAATTCTAGTTTTCCCTTTTCTGTATCATCTCCTTCAGCAGGTTTCTTAGGTTTTCTATCTTCATCTCTTTATGTCCTCTTCAAACAAATTATTTAAAATGGGACACCAAAAGCTAAGGCTGATTAGTAGCTTGTAAAGGATATTAGGACATTTTTCTCGAGGATTAGGTTTATATTTAGTTCTGACACATGATCATTCTTTGGAAAGATTCATCCTAATGTGCATATTACCTTTCTGCTTTCATCATTATTTATTTCATTTAAAAACCCTTCCTGACATTTCAAATACCACATTAAAATGTCCACTGGGACTAAGCTTAGAATAAGCATGTGTTCCATTCATATTCAGAGTAATCCTCCAGCCAGTGGTTATAGATGTTTCTTGAATGATCGCCTTAAATTTTGCTATGGCTACAACTCTGATCCAGAGGGAATTTTAGTTTTTCTCAGAAGATGCATATTTTGTTTACAGCATTGCCTGAATTTCTTTAATGTGATTTTTGGTTCTCCTAAACATAGAAGCTTTATTCAAATGCAAGATGGTACTCAGGACTGCTTTCTCCCATGCTGTGTGCTCCACTTCTTGCAAAGTCATTTTGTTTGTGTTTTTCACTTTTCTTGGAGTACAAATTTTATTACTCCCCGCATGTTTCTTGTAGTTTGCCCGCTCACTCCATTGTAATATCATTTTATTTTCTTGTCAGAACTTGCAACGTACGATACAAATGTGCTTGGATCATTGAATTCCACACCTTCTCTAAGTTTGACAGTAAGCAGGACAGAAACATGTCTTAGGTTGTTAACCATGTTTCTGCAAATTAATTCACTAGTTATGCAAGATCATGCTGAAATATGATGTGCCTGGAATAAGCTCAGTGTTGATGCCCTTGCACCAGTGAGCCACTGGCCTCGTGACTGTGGCACTCGTAGAAACATGAGACGCTGAAGGAGTGACCAGTTGAAATTTTCTCTGACTCATATACTCAGCTTGGGTTTATATTCTTCAGGGTTTATATTTCCACGGGTTTTATAGTTCTTAAAATGTGTGAACAAGATGGCCGTGACTTTCTTTCCCCTCATCACATCTCAGGCACAGTTATAATGAACGTAAATAGTTTGCACAAAATAAAACAACTTCAGTAAGAAATGAGAAAAAAATCACCACCATAACCTTTCATTTAAGGTGAGCAGAAAAGTTTTGGGGAAGTGGAAGATGTGGTTTAGAATACAGAAAATCTGTTTTCAAATCCATCCACAGTAAGAATCAACATTAAACTAATCTTACAGAGTTAGCCCAATTTCCTCGAGTATTGCTACAAGTGTCAAAGCATTGTTTTGGCGTTGAAAACATACTTTTAAATTTCTCTCACCTCCATGGAAAAATAAAAATTATCCCCACCTAGTTCATCCACTTTCATCTATTGTGAATGGATTCTTCTCTTGCACAGCCACTAAGCCACACCACATACCCTTACTTTGACTTATTTGTAGGTGTGTCTGTATGTGTGGGAGGGAGGTGGGAGAAAAATTCACTCACTATTTGGTCTCCTGATTGGGGTAAAAAATAAATAAAAATAGTCTAGCCAGCAGAATTCTGTCACCCAGTATCAGAACAGTTTTCTTAAAAAACAAGCAAACAAACAAAAAACTATCACTTCTCTGAAGTTTTTCATCTAAATGAAGATCACAGTGCCTAACTCTACAGAAAAGCCCCATGCTGGTAAAGCACCTACATGTAACCAGATAAACCTTCTGTAAAAGAAATAACTGATGAAAAAGGTGTTGCTTCTCTCCTCGTCCTTTGACTCCAAGTGGCCATGCCTGAAACGACCTTTTGCAAACTGTCAGTTTATAGTCTTTCCGCTAAGGCAACAGTCAATGTTATTTCCAAGTAGCAGTTTTAAAGCTGCTACTAAAAGAAAGGCCTGTTTGGACATCAAAGGCGGCAGCGTTGGAGGAGCAGTGAGGACAGATATAACACTGTTAGGCCTGTTTAACCTAGGGGGATCTGATCAACACGTATAAGGACCTGAGGGGAGAATGTAGGGAGAATGGGGACAAACTCTTCTCCGTGAGGGCCGGTGACAGGAGTAATGGATGCAAATTGATACACAGGCAGCTCCACCTCCACGTGAGGAAGAACTTCTCTGGTGTGAGGGTGACAGAGCCCTGGAACAGGCTGCCCAGAGAGGCTGTGGAGTCTCCTTCTCTGGAGATCTTCCAAACCCGCCTGGATGCCGCTCTGTGCCCCGTGCTCTGGGTGTCCCTGCTGGAGCAGGGGGGTTGGACTAGGTGGTCTCTAGAGGTTATATTAATTAGGAGTTACTTCCCAATGGAGAAAATTTGCACTCAGTGGACCTAGACCCATTGCAATCAAAAAGAGGTAAACAGAGAAGTCAGATCACAAGTTCGGGCTGTGAAGCTGATGTATTATTAACTGTGACAGAAGTCCTATAGGTGAGGTCTGTGCCCTATTTGCTTCACAGACAGATTACCAAAAAAAGAAAACAGGGTTGCCAAAAAGGAGCTGCTTTGCTGCAATACATTTATACAGACCTCTGCTAGCTCTGAAGTGGACCTCCTGTATAGGGAATGCAGTTCTGCTGAGGCTTTGTTTTGCTGGCCTTTGTTTAGAGAGATTGTGCACCACGCTGCTTGCGAGAACATCCAAAGGCCTTCCCTCATTTTCCAGCTAAAGCAGAAGATTTTGATAACCTCTGCACAGCAGATGCTAGACATTACTCACAGTTCAAGGATTCTGTATCTGTGGATGTCATGACATGTTAGGTCATGAGATCTGAGACTTCAGAGTCTTCAGAAAATGGTGTCTCTATGTAAATCATGCTACAACTCTAAGAAAAAAAAAAGGCTTTTGTACCTGGTAAGGTGCAAAAATAATAGATTTTTGATTAATCTGCATTGATGTCAGGGAACTGCTTTAAAGCAAATCCTTCCAAATCATCACAGGCATATAGCCCCTGATGCTTCTCAAGATCTAGGTAGACAAAAAAAAAAAAAAAAGCAAAATCATAGAACAATCATTTGGGGAGAAACAATGTGTGAGGTAAATGGAATTCTCATTTTTGCATTGGAGGGATGGGATTGGGAGGAGACAAACAGCGAGGGAGACAATTAGATCCCAGATTCATTCCACATCCTATTAAGTCAATAACAAGCTTCCAGAAAGAAGACCTACTTCCCAATATGCCATAAACATGTTACTAAAGCATATGATAAACTGCAGTAGCTCACAGTAGAATTAACAGAATACTTATATTTGGATGCAGACCATTTAGTATGGTAAGATGTAGAAATAAGGAACAGCCCGTGAATAACGACTGTGTGTGTGTCAGCCAAATGCTTTGAAATGTGTTAAAAAGTAAGTTGAATAAGAAATCGTGGAGTGCCTCCTGGTTTAATTCTTTATAATCTGCTCCCAGAAATATCATGAACTGTCCTTTTTCTAGGGACCATTTGAAACATGTTTTACCAGGGTGCTCTACCAAGTAGGATAAAAGTTACAAATGCACCCATGGATATGGGAGCTTCTCATGGGCTGATATGCTCATGTACATTAGTAAGAAAATCATCTATCAAGTGACTGATGCAGTAGTCTTCAGTAGTTATAAGTTGATGGGACATGTCCATGAGCAGCGATGGTGAACAGGATAGGCCCTCAGATTGATTCTGAAGGACCTCTGAGCAAACTGTTCTTCTAAAATAGGCTTATGAAGGCACCAATGGCAGGAATTGAACCACTAGAAACTGCACCTCCAAGCAAAAGGGGGAAACTGATTGGAAAAAAAAATAACATTTCATTCTGTAACAGCAAGTAAGAGATAATGGCAAAAAAAAAAAGGGTTGATTATTGTCAGAGGGAAGATACACTCTGGTCACAAAGTACTTAATGACTGATTTCATTTGAGTGAGGTCATATTTAGATGGTACAATAAATTCATCTTTCAGGCATCTACTGCTAGATCAAAAACCCTGCAGCTACATAAAGCAAAGGGCTAATCTGATGCAAACCAGTTCTGTGGAACTACTTAGTACTTGTTTTAAACAAATATGAACCCATAATCATATTATTCCAACCGCAGAAGTATTGACAGTACTAGATGTAGGATAAGGCTGATCCAGATGCATACTGTGGAGTGTTTTCACATTGCACGAATCCAGTATTAGCTAAATCTGTCTTGGAGAAAGAACATGAAATGTGACTGAGTACCACAGCTCATGCTTACAAAATGAATAGAAAAGTGTGTTCCTCACCTCACTGGAAGAACAAAAAGTGAAAATATTGCTGTATTCCACAACACCCTAACTCATTGTCAACCATTTTCTATTTCAGGTGAAGGAAAAGAGCTTGGAAATGGATGTGTGGTGGTATGGAGGTGGATCATGGATGATCCAGATTTATTCTTGCTTGGCAAATCCCAGCTGTGTTGCCAAACCTGATTGGAAGGAGGAGGACTTCTGATCTCTGATCCTGCGGTTACTTAACAAAATTCCCCCCCCACCAAGCAAAAGGACTTAAGATTAAAAGCACATGTGTAATAGTTGCTGCAGCTTGCAAAAAGCAATGTTTGCCACACTGTGTGCAGCTCTGTGCAACACAAGCCCAGACAACTTTGGGAGTTTGGAGCAATAGGCAAGAATTGCAAGAAATTGCATCACTTCATAAAAGTTGCCCAGCGCTTCGCTTTAATGGCATTAAGACAGCGACAGCATTAATGCAGAGGCAGCCCTCTGAGAGGACAGAATATAGCCCATATGTCAGCCAGTTTGCATTTGGTGAGGAATGAGGAACTCTTTGCAGGTAAGAGAGGCAGCAGCTACGAAAAGAAGACCCAAAAATGACCTGAAAGTTATTTCTTGATTCTTCCCCATAGAAATGATTTTAAGTGTTTGCTCAGGCTTATTTCTCTGCTTCCCAGAACGAAAGCAATTTGGTGGTGGTTAGCACCACATGACATGTAGCTTGGTTTCTTGTGGCTCCTAGTCTCACTGTTGGATTATCCTTTTTTTATCCTTCTTTCTGCGCACTACACTATGAGAAACATGCTTTAAGACTTTTTATGTAATTAGTATTTTAAATATGCCTCCTTGGATGAACTCTGGTGCCTGTAGCTGCATTCAGAAAGTATCCTTTTCTTCAGCTATGGCACTAACCTGGCTGACTTCCTGCTACCTGGACAGCTGCCTTTGAGGGAACTTGTATGAATTTATTTATCTTCAGTATTCCCAGTTCTCTGTAAAGAGTTCTTGAAATTTGGCAGAAATGTGTAACCATTGGTAGGCTATAGGCAAGCTTAGAAAATAACACATAATTTGCCTGTATTTGCTGTTATGCAGGAAGAAAGTGTTGGGTAAAATATTTCTCTGTATTCAGCATCAGCAGTTTTCCGGGCTTTTAAGGCCCTCTTTTGAAAAATGTTACAGCGTACATCTTCTTCGGGTGGCAGTTTCCTGCAGACTGCAGTCCAACCGAAATTTGGCTTGCAGACAGAAACAAACCAAAAATACTGTTTTTGAAAGTGTGCTGTCATCCCCACAGCTGAAGTTTCCTGTACTGCAGCCAAAGGTGTCACCAAAAGCTTCTAGTGGCAGTGAGGAGGTAGGGACAAAGTTGCAGGGCTAAGATTAAGACAGATGAGATATAAAACCTCAAATGAAGGGAAGGCAAGAAGGTAGTCTATAATAAGATTCTTACTGGCCTGCCAGTAAACATTTTTAAGGGATCTGAGGCCTAACATAGCAATTTAACTTAGTGAACTTTTGCTCTTGCGTGCCCAGGGAGGTGGCGGAGCCACCGTCCCTGGCAGTGTTCAAGAAATGTGTAGATGAAGCACTTAGGGATACGGTTTAGCAGGCCTGGTGGTGATGGGTTTACATTTGCACTCGGTGATCTTGAAGGCCTTTTCCAACCATAACGATTCTGGGGTTCTATATGAGAAAGCAGAGCAGTGCTCCTTGGAGAGATGGGGGGCAGCTAGCGGCAAAGCTCAGGCAGGCGTCCTGTGGCGCTGGCAAGGCCGAGCTCTGCTGCTGCGCTCGGTCACGGCAGCGTTTGTATGGGCGCCGAACGGAGCGGAGCAGCGGCGGGCGCCGCAACGGGCAGCGCCTCGCCGAGCTGCCGCCCGCACAGAGCGAGGCTCCTCTCAGCAGCGCGGGGCACGGGGGAGTGGTTGGTTTTCTGCACCCTCCCTCCCGCCGCCAGCTTCGGGCTCTCTCTTTTTTTTTTTTTTTGTTGTCGTTGCTTTTCTATAATTATTGTTATTGTTGTTTTTGAAAACGTTTTTTAACCAGCAAGAAAAAAAAAAAGAACAAAAGAAATCACCACATTTTTTTTTTCTATAAAGTACCTGCTGAAAAAATAATAATTATATATATATACATAAGGAACAAATCAATAAACAACGGAATGGAAAAGAGGAAAACAAACCACCACCACAAAATGCAAAACAAACAAGCAAAAAAAAAGAAAACCGAAAAGAAAGAAGGGGAAATAAAAGGAAAAAAAACACCCACACCCAGAAAAAAAAAAAAAAGAAAGAAAGAAAGAAAGAAAAAAAGAAAAAAAAAAATAAAAATAAGGGAGAAAAAAAGCAAAAGCTCTCGAGCCGGCGGAAAGCGACTCTCCCTGCAGAGCCTCCAGACAAAAGATCAGAGACTCCAGCTCCTCCGGCCCCCGCGCCTCCCGCCCGGAGCCCCGGGCCCAGGACTGTTGTACATAGCGGCCGCTGCCCTCGCCGAGCGGCCACCAACTCTTATCGGATCCTTGGTGTAGAGAAGTTCGTCCCGTTTGTAAACTGCGGATTGGCCCCTGCTCCTCCTCCTCCTTTTTTTTTTTTTTTCTTCTTCCTTTTTTTCTTCCTCCTCGAAAAAAAGAAGTGATGGATTTTTTTAATCTTCCTCTCCTGCCATCTCTCTCCCATATTTTTTTTTAGTTCGCCCCTAAAAGGAAAATAACGTGGAAGAAAAAAAAGGTTTCTTTTGTAACTGTGATATCTTGAATATTGTATTCCTTTCTAAGAGGCAACTTGATTGTAAAACTGCATTTCAACTATAGACTGGGAAGAAATACCGTGCCAAAGTCTCCATTCTGTTATACACACACACACGAACAACAACGCTTGTGAATGTATTTTTTCTGTTAGCTGGGTTTACATGTGATGTTTTAGTGCTTTTGCAAGTTCAATTTGTTAGTTCCTGTTCGGAAGATTGTGAGGAAAAGTAAACGTTGTGCCGTTAGCTTTTTTTCCGTAATAACACCCTTCCTCCTGTAAATACCTGTTACCATATTTATCCATTTGTAATTAAATTATGGTATTAACTTGCTACAGAGGAAACAGTATTTATAAAGAATGTTTCTTAACTATAAATATGTACAATTGTGAGCATAAACTGTTTCAGATTTTTTATTTGAAGGTTTAAGTGGTTTCATCATTTCTTGTGATATGTTTTGAGAGTAATGCATACAGAAATATAATAAAAACGTGTTGAAACTGCACGGGATGCTTCCTTCTTACGCCAAAGGCTCCCTGAAACCTGGCGCAACGCGAGGGAGCCGGGGCAGGATGCGAAGCCGTAGATGGTTTGAGGGAACCCGTCGGCTCCCCCTGGGGCACGAAGGTGTCCGCAACTCTGCTCTCCTCCCCCGCGCCTGCGGGAAAGAGCCACATTTGGAGAAGCTAAATATATATATATAAAGCAAGGCGGTAGCATTTGCAGGCTGAGCGTTGCTTGCGGGGAAAGAACAAGGCTTTTCCCCTCCAGAAAACCTTATTTTTATTATTCCTATTTTGTTTACGCGGGAAACCCTTGCGTTTGGCCTCTGTGCGCGGTAGCCGCAGGAGGTGACGGAGCGGGACACTTGGGCCCGGGGTGGCTTCCCCAAGGCTGCCTTTCCTGCGGGAAGTCGCCTCCACCTCGGCCTCCCCGTAGGCACACACATTTATTTTGAAGCCTCTTATATATATATATATATACACAGTCATTATGAAGGGTCCATCCTGGCCGTGACAACGTGCGATCGCTCCGTTTCCCCTCCGCTTTTTCCTCTTATTTTAAAACAAGCAAACAAACAACATCAACAAAAACTCGTGGGCTTTGGCTTTCCAGCCGCGGCGAGCAGGTCCCGCCGCGGAAGGGTCCCGGGGCCGCCCCGCGGGGCCGTCGGAGGCCGCCGTCGCGTTTCGGGCGGGCAGAGGCGGCTTCCCCGCCGCTCCAGGACACACAAGGCCTGGAGAGCCTGGAAAAAGATAGAGATGGAAAAAAAAAAAAGACCGAAAACAAAAGGAAGTAGAAAGGAAACAGAGTCTTCCCGCTTTCTTTCTTTTTTTTCTTTTTTTCTTTCTTTATTTTTTTTTGCCGGGGGGATAGCCACCGAAACCCGGCCCGAGGAGAGGCGGCTCCCGGCGCAGCGCCCAGCGGTGGCTGCGCTGCTCTCCGCGGAAGCCCGTGCGGAGCGTTTCGCTCCTCAGGCCCGGCCAAGCACATCCCCTCCAGCCCCTTGCCCCCCGTCCCGTTGTCATTTTGTTTTTCAGGCTTTGTCCGCCGGGTTTTAATAACAATAGACGTGTCCCAAGCTCCTGGCGGGAGGGCATAGGTGGGGAGTTTGGCCAAGGGGGACCCTGCTGCCTTCTGGGGATGGGGGGTAACCTAGATTCAGGGGAAGGGCGTAGGGAGGGAAAGACCCCCTTTCTCGGTGCTGCCGACAAAGTTTCGATGCGAATCAGAGACGGAGCGTCCTCTGCACAAGGCGCTCCCGGCGGCCGCACTGAGCCGGTTCTCCGAGTCATCAAGCGTCTATTAAAAGCTCATTTACGTTCGGTAATAATATTATGCAAAATACTATTAATAATAACGCAAGAAAAAAAAAATAAAACCATCGGCAACGGCCGCCTGCCCCTTGGAGAGCTCCGTGGGAAACGCGGCTGCGAGGGTCCCTCTTTGTGCCGCCGCCGTCCCCGCGGCGCAACCCGGCCGAAAGAGCCGGGCCGGAGCCCGGCACCCCGGGGTGTCCCGAAACCGCGCCCGGCCCGGCTGCAGCGCGGCCTCCAGCGCTCCCGCACGAACCTGCCTCGACTCCCGCCCCGTCGGGCAGGATCCGGGGTCTCGTCAGGGCCTTACTCAAGGGGTCCCTCTCACCCCCTGCTCGGGAGGCTCTGCACCGGGATATGCCTTTTTTTTTTTTTTTTTTGTGTTTTTTTTTTGTTTTTTTTTTTTTTTTTT
>JAWLRI010001090.1:550975-590830 GCA_034781795.1 Crypturellus tataupa
GCCCCCCGCCCCCCCCTGCCCCCCCCCGCCCCTCCCCCCCCGCCCCCCCCCCCGCCCGCTGTGCCCGTTGGGACCGTTAGGGCCGTTAGCGCCGTTAGCCCGGGCAGGGGGAGAGGCGCTGGCAGCGGCGGCTGCGCTCTGTGGGCGCCGCCTCGCGCGCCGGGCCCAGGCCCCGCATTGTTTCCTCGGGGGCCGTGAAACGAGCGCGTGGGGCCCCGCTCTTGCTTGCTGTTAAGCTGGGATGTGGGTAGCGTAGTCGCAGTAAGGCCATTAAGTCATTCCTTCGTCTCTGCATTGTTACTTGAACAGCACGGGTTGTTTTCTCTGCAAAAACTGTGCTTATGGGAGTAAAATGATGGAGGAAACTATAAAGCATGAGTAACTTCCCCGTTTTGCTTTTCGCAAAGGCATGAAATGCTGTGGACACCTAAAATCCTGTCATTTGGCATCTTTACAGTTACTCGATTGAGTTCAGAGTATATGATAGGGAAGCTAGCATCTATTTATATCTGTAATACTTATTGTCATTAATCCTTAGTTCCTTGCTCATGCTTTTTATTTTAAATACTCTATGCCTACTTTGAGACCTATGCCACTCAATCCTGGCAATGCAAACACTAAATAAAAGCATTAATCAACAGTGTAGTTGTTTCAAGGTGTTTAGACACTTACCTAAACTTTATTTGTCTATATTTTTTAAAAGTTTTATTTTAGAAATTGTGTTTTCTTATTTGTTTCAGGATAATTTAGCTTATATCTTTTATACTTACTGCTGTAGAAAATACTAGATAAGTGTGTGTGCAAATCTTGACATTTCTTTTAATTGACATTCTTAAAACATTTGCTTTTAACTTACAGCATAGATTGCTTTCATCCTATATTTGTTTCTTACTGAAACTTTCTTATGATGGTGTCAATTAAAAGAAAATGTGAAATTCAAGATTACTATGTAGCTTTAGTTTTGAAGGCTAGAGTTAATCATGTCTTGGCTACATTGCGTTATAGTAGCTTGAAAGAGCTAGTGAATACAGCCATTCTGGACTGCAGGATTTGCAAGAGGAGTAATATTTAATAATCAACTGGTTTTCCAATCTCTTGATCCTGACCCCAAGTATCTGTTTAGTGTGTTCATCACAGCCACAGTACTGCGTGTGATCACCACACTATCTCTGTGCTCTATGACAAAATAAACTAAGACTTTAGGGATTTTAGCTCTTTGATAATCTGAAACAGAAATGGTCAAAAATGGTAGTAAAAATTCCAAACATACTTTCTTCTTAGAAGTGCTTTAAAATAACTTGTGACTGCATCTAGTTGTGACAACAGATAACCTATACTATCTGATATTGTTATAACATGTGTCCTGATTTGTTTTTTATCCATGTGGAAAATTGAAGCCTTTAAAGCTCTCACTAACTCTCTCAGTATTTGTAGTGAGAAAAATACTTTAAATAGCTTAAAAATTAACTAAGAAAATTCTTTGTGTGTTCAGAGAAAACTCTTGAGTGATAGTGTAACCTACTTGCAATACGTTGATGGACAATTTTTGCTTCAAGTGTGCCAAATAACCGCAGTGATGTGGCCAGCACTGAAGTTTGCACTTTATTGCAAATCTGACCTTATTTTTTATGAGAAACTAGAAAACAGCATCAAAATGCCCCTATATAGACAAAGATTGTAGGGATTATTTAGGACCATGTGTATAATAAATTGTACATATTTCACACTTGCAGGGTCTTTGTGCAAAAACAAAGAGTATGAAGTGTTGAATGAAATTGAGTCACTGGTTTTGAATCACACCTAGACATGCTTTGTATTTCTTGCGTGGTATGGCACATGGTGTCGTGGTTGCTTCTTGTCCCCAAAAGAAGCAGTTCCATGTCTGTGTTTGTTCCCCCTGAAGTGCTCATTCAATTATAGATACAACCTCTTGCAGTAGAGACATGCTCTGGGTTAAAGTAAACTTATCAAAAATGGTTTATTCCCCAGATCTGGCTCACCTTGCCGCTTTACGTGCTTTTGATAGCATGAGGGGAAAGATTGCATGGGGATTATAGACAGGTGTCTTGAGAGAAGCTGCCTCTTTAGTCGCAGTGCTAGCTTAATAGTTTGTGAAAGAAAAGCAGAAAGTGTCTGATCTTGTAATGTATAACCATCTTTGATCAGACCTTTTAAGAATATACTATTATTAACTGTGAAAAACTTACTTGTCAAGTGAAGATTGGTTTGAAAGATAAATCTAATTTGAGTATACTTAATATATTATCTCCTTTTTTTTGTGGCTACTGAAATAAATGAAAATGACTAGTAGTTGCATAATAGCTAGTGTAGCCATGAAGGTGTGTAGAACACTAGTAGGAAGTATGAGCCTACTTAGAAGGCAAATATCTTTTACATGTTACTGGAGTATTATCTTTCTCCTATGCTTGGTGTTGAGTGGATGAAACTGGAAGTGTGCTCTGTTAGTAACAATTAACATCACTTTTACCCATTTTCTCCTGAAGATTTGTATTTGCAGAGCAAGAAAGTATTTCTGATTTTCATATTTTGATGGCTTTAGGACTATAAGACTTCAGACATAGTCCTAGGAAACACTGCTGTCCAACTGAATTGCTGCTGTGCTTTCCTGTGCATCTCGAGGTTTTTCCTAAACTCTCATGATTGAGAGTTTATTTTCTCTTCTTCCCACTATGTATGCTACAGGATTATCACTTGAGGGGAGAGTGTTTTCTTTGGGAGTTGTCATAGCTTGATGGCCTACATGATAATAAATTTCTTACGTAATTTGATTAACTTGAATTTTTGATCTTTATGGTGACAGTATATTCTAAAACCATGACTCATGTCCAAATGTTTTCCCGTCTGTTCAAACAGCTTATCAAGTGATCTTAATCAAAAATATCATTTTTTCTCTTCCAAAGAAACCAAAACAACTGTAAAAGTTGTTATGTGAAATTGTTTCTATATAGGTTCTTCTATGGTTCCATGCACTTTAAATTACTAGTGGGGATTGTGCCTTAGTTTCTGTAATAATATTAGATGTCACAGATACAGCAGTACTTATTGAAGATAATGAAAGAAAAGGGAATAAACCATGTATTTTCAATATGGAAACTTGCTCATAGCTCTGAAGGCATTTTTTTTCTCTCTTTCTTGGTCATAATTCTGATATTTCTTATTACTAAAGATAATGTCATTCTGCTGCAGTCCTCAGATTCTTAATTTGTTCTGTACCTGAAGTTCACTAGATACTTGATATCAGTTATTTTAATATCAATTATTTATTTTTCTGGATTAGCTTTTTGGCTCATCCTTTGTTGGATCTACCTCTTTCAATCCTTCACATGAAAAAAAAAAACTTCTCTCTGTATTCTGGAAAAAAAAACCCAACAAATCTGAAGTTGTGAAAGGCTTGCCTTGAGATGAGGAGATGAAGGAAAATTCCAGTGATGACTGGAATGTAGGATATCTGTTATTGACCTTTTTTTTTTTTTTTTTTTTTTTCCTCCTCTTCCCCAGCCATTTTGGCTGAAGAAGCAGCAACCAACTTCTTTGTACTCCATGATAAAAGATTATTTTGGAGGTAGGCCAGCTCATCTGCACTCTCAGTTGTAAATTATGCATCCTTTGGAGCAATCTGATCACTAATTTAATGTTTATGTGTTTCAAAGTTGATCCTAAATCTTCCACTAAGTATTGCTGAAAAATGCAATGCTGATTTGACCCTGGAATGTTCTCAATATTTATATTTTCAGAATTTCATTGGAGAAGGGTTATTGAAATGCTTTTGCAGTGCCAAGTTAAAAAAAGTAGAAACCATGTCTAGTATACTTAGATGGAAGAAATTTGTTTCAATTTGGTTGTTGACGGAGCAGAAAGCTTTTGCAAAACTGTTAGCTTTTTTTGGTTTGAGATTTTATTTAAACTGTATTTCCAGGAAGGTTGGAAGTGTTTGTTTGAAAAAATGATTATACTTAAAGGCTAAAGAAATAGAGACATTGGTGTATGTTGTGAAATAGTGTGACATTGTTTCTCTTTATTTCCCTAAAATAAGGATTACTGCTTTTGTTTTCAGTGCTAATGTTTTGTAAATATTGTTTATAAAAAAATAGATGCAGTATAGTCAGTGGATAAACTTAAAGCCATATTTTATTGGACTATTGATGTGCTGTTGAGTCTTGCATTAAGTTAACCTATGCTTCAGAAAAGGAGATCAGAGTTGCAGTCAGATGGCTTTTTAAGTGGAATATAATAGTATTTTAATCATTTATTGTGCTGTGGGTTAATCTGGATTAAATAATAAGTAAACCCCATGCATTTTAGTTATCGTTTTTATCCAAAGTGGTTAATTTAAGATACTGTAATAGATAGTTGGACTAAGCCCAAAAGGGTTTATATTTGTGCAGTGTTAGTACGGAAATCACGGTTTTAATGAAAACTAGAAAGAAGCAAGTAAACTGCCTCATTGCAAAATGATTAATAATTCAAGGTGATAAGAAAATTGAGGGTTGAACACATTGTGGCAGATGAACTGAAATCTTTAAACATGTTTGAAAGGACAAACTGTGCTCTCCCTGTGAGACTGCTTTGAAAGAGTTAGTATAAATGCAATTTGAGAAATTAGAAAACATGGAATCTGTGAGGAGCATGTTCAGGTTTTGTTGTTTGTGAAGATTTCCACAAATGAGGAAACTTCCTAAGTCTACTGATGTGATGCTAAAAGGCACCTTTATCTGCTTACGTAGTTACGTGGTGTTCTGCTTCTTATTCAGAAGGATAGTGTGCATCTTGTGAAGAAACTTCTACGTATGGTGGAATTACAGTGACTTTTTGTTTGTTGTTTACTGACTTCATATGTGAAATTTTGCCTTTTGGTCACAAGTTCAAGTATAAGATGTGGCTAGAATTGAATAGGAGCTCCAAAAGAGCAATCACGCTGGTCTTTTCAGCCAGAAGAGTGCATCTGTAGGTCAACCAAGAGCTGCTACTGCGTTCAGTAATTAATTAGTGACATTTGGGTGTTTACTTGTAGAAAAGGAAAATAATTGGGTGCAAAACATGCCAGTTTGTTACTAAATAATTTGTATTGGTACCCTGACCATTTTGCAATAGTATTTTGTTTTTTACTAGGTAAGCCTTTGTTAGTGTTTATATAGCATTTGCCTTGAGTACTCTCTTTCTAGCACAATAAATCATGATGGTGGTAGGTTATTGCATCTTGTTATGCTTCCCGTACTGACTGTTGAGTTTCAGCTTTGGAATTTGTGTAGATATTTTTCAAGCATAGGTCTACAGTTAGGTCATTTTCTTTTGTTGCTTGTCAACTGTTGATATTGTTGCCATCTTTAAGGATCCTGCCAGCTCAGCATGCATGGAAGTGTTGTGTTTAATGTGTCTTAAGCTTTTAGATAGTTTGTCCTTTACAAATGTCAGGTTTGAGATTAGTGATAGGGGATATTTTTGTCACTGTACAGATATTAATGCCTGTAATCACATTGTCAAAGATTTCAGCCATAGCAACACATCTGGCTGAAATGTTAGCCTTGTATTAGTTCTGTATGAGCTTGCTTTACGTGAAATCTATTTTCTTTGTAGATAAAATTTCCTCTTGTCTGCTTTATAAAAACACATGTTACCTGACTGTTCTACTAAAATTCCCAGGAATTCAGAATTTTAATGTGCTAACCTAAAAACATCCTAAAAACTTCTAAGTGGGACGGAAGGAGAGGAATTGCCGTATAAGCGTTGCAACAGTTGTGTTTTACTGTTTCCTTAATATTTTAACCTATAAGTTATTTTTCTAATTTATTTCAAGGTGGGCCACGATTGGCTATTCAGTGAATAGTCAGAGATATTTTGTTTAATGGAAATTGGATTAAAAAAAAAAAAGAAGATCCTCAGTTTTAATATGAGGTCCAGTATTTTATTCTCAGTTATCTTTAGACTTTCTAAGGTATGCGATCTTGGGAGACTGGGAGATTCTTCCCCTTCCTGGTTTGAGTCCATCTGTGTATGTGTTCCAGAATCTCTTTCTCTCTTTTTTTTTTTTTTTTTTTAACCCAGAGGAAACAGTTTTAACATTTCAGTTTCAACTGCACTAATTGCTCTGATTTGCTGATAGTCTGTTAGGTGGCAAATAGAGGCAGTTATGCTGTACTCAAATGTTGCTGAAGCAGTTTACAAAGTTAACCACCTCACACTGCTAGCTGTAGCGAATGTTGTAAATGGGCTTTCTGCTTCCTAAAACCTGGGTACTGAATTTGGGTGTCTATTATGTTACCTCCTCCTGCTTTTTTTTTTCTCCCTCTCCATATTTTTTTTTCCAAGATACTTATTTAATATATTTTTGCCTTGATATATGCCTCCAAATACATTCTACCAAATTTGCCATTTAGAGTATTTTTCTTTATGAAGAACATCTATAACATGTCAGTAATATGGTCTTTCATACTGAAACACTTTTCTGCAAACTGTTTTCCATTTCCTGGGTTTCCTGTCTGTTTCAGGCACTTGGTCCCTTGCATCATCTCTCATACATTGTTGTATTTCTATCTTTTCCTACCAACTTGCCATAAACAGTGCTTGAGACTGAGGTGCTGGTTGGAATAGTAGTGTTTCAATTTAATAAAGCTTTTTATAATGTAAGTATCCTTTTGCTAAATAATCTTTTACGGGCATCTAACTCCTATCATTCTTCTGTTTTATAGGACCATACTAGAAATGGTCACAACAGGACAATGGGCTAACTGTGATCTAAGTAGCTGTGTTAGCATATATGGTTTCTGCATGTTTACATGTAATGCACTTCCTTTCTTTTTTAGTAGCACATCCTTCAGAAAGGTGGCATGTGGCTCATCGCATCACTGCGAATACGTGAATATGTTGATGGACTTAACTGCAATATGAACTGTATGATTATAACTACAAGATGCCTCTTTCTTTGTGTTTGATAGATCTATAAGTACTTTAGGCTAAGAAAACTGAGAAGTTTCTGTGTGTTTTTTTTGTTTGGTACCGGGTACCAGGTTGGTACTTGTTATACAGTTTTGGAAGGAGTAGCCGTAATGCAGCCTCTTTGTCCCTAGATAATGTGGATACTTTGTGTTCAGATTAATGAAAATCCTTATTTTTCATTTATAATTTTTTTTTGTTTGTGTGGTGTTTTTTTTTTTTTTTCTGTTTATTTTTTCTCTTTCCAACCCAGAACTTTTTCCTCTGTAAGTGCTTGAGTTTAAGACAAAGTGGAGAGAAGACCTTTTCCAAAGTCCATGAGCTGAGTTTCTATGAAATAGGAATCTAGGCTTAGATCTCCTCAAGTCAAGATTCATTTCCTTCCTGTACCATTTTCTTGGCAAGGTGGCAAGTATTCTCTAAGCCATTGGATGAATGTCTTAGAACTGGTGTCAGAGCAACTTTCTGAGACGTCTCAGTGGAAACTGTTGTGGAAGCTGTCTGTTCTGTGATGAACTAAATGCCTTTGGTACTGAGTAGAGGTAGTTGGCCTTCTCACCTGAATTAGGTACAAGGAAGATCAGATTAGGATTTACAAACAGACTTTGTGTTACATGTGGCTTTATATGCATGTGGGAACTATCTCATATATCTATCCTAGCAGGAATCTAGCAGGTGACATTTAAAACTTTCTAGGAAGTTGTTATTAGCATCATCCTTGTTACGTAAAAGATCAGGTGGAAGTTTTCTTGATTATTTTCTTGCATTTATAATAAAATTGTATGATTGAGCTTTATATGCCTGCCCGCTCCGCGCTTTCTTCTTTCTTCTTCTTGTTTTTTTGATTATTCCCTTAAGACCTATTACATGATTTTGTGATTTAAACTTGTTTGAACTTAGAAAGTTGTTGAATGCATTTAGTTCATTAACATAAAATAATGTAGTTCAGCTGTTATTTAGAATTAAAAAGTTTTAAAAAATATTATTTGGAGTTGAAATACATTTTTTCTAGTTTTCTTTTGGATGCAAAATATGTGTCTGTTTTAACACTGGGAAGAATTCTGTCTGGGACTTTGTTAAGGAAACTTAATCCCTTGCAAATCTAGGAGAACTGCACAGAATCACAGAATCCTTGACTCAGGCTTTCAAACATAGTTGTCTAAGATAATGGATTTTGAACAGTAGTTTATGTGCTATGTAAGGGAAAAACTTAAAGGTTCAATGAAGGGGAAAATAAGGAAAAAGTTAAAACTGAAGCCTGTTAGTAGTTTTATATTTTCAGTAGAGGCTTGGATAACTCATTTATTTATTTATTTTTGCAAATGCAAAAAAATAAAAGCCTCTTTACTAACTTATGCTATAGTGGCATAATATTCAGGCCATTTTGATCCTGCTCTGCATCAGTCTGTAAAAATGTCAAGCTAAGAGTGTTAGCCTTAACAGGGTCAAACCCTGAACTCTATTTACCTTCACCGGTGTCCTTGCTGCAGTTGATAACACCACTCATCTTTACTATTGCTGAGTCTTTAATCCAAGGATCGTCCTTAAACAGATCTGTGATCAGTCATTCTCGTTATATTGAGATCAGCTTGTTCTTAAATAAAGACCTTATTCTTCTATTTATATTATTATAGCCTCTTGTCTCTTATTTTGATCATTTCCTTGAGAATTATCTGTGTTCTTCCTCACAGCTTGCTTCTTATCTGCCTTTCCGTTTCGCGCATTGGCCAAAATATCTTCCTAACATAATGCTTATATGCATGGGTGTTCTTGCACTAGCCAAGTCTCTATTCCACTTACCTTCAATCAGTTCTTTATCCCATTTTATTTCTAGAATATAAGTTACTGTGTTTGCCACTGACAATTGTAAATTGATGAGTTTTATTTCGGTTGTATATGCTAGGTGATTGTCTTGTGCTGTTCAGTGAAGACAAAATAGGATTTATTCGGTTTAGCTGTGATAGTGTCCTTGTATAGAGTGTTTTCTCTTAATAAATACAGTTCTTCTCAGCTTACCTCAGTGTCTTAACTCTCCCAATTGAGCCTTGCTTAGAATCCTGTCAGCAGAATTTTAATATTGGTTTGTATATGTTTTGTTTTGTTTTGAGAAGGATGAGAGAAATAGATATTTGGTATATGAAGAAAAAAAAAAACTTGAGGTAGGATATTTCCTTTGTGTACATGATCTTACAGATCTAACTTCTTAATATGTTGAGACTAATAAATGAAAAATCAGATAATTATAGAGACAAACCTACAATTTCCTTGCGTTTATTGAGATGTCATTCTCCTTGTGTAAAGAATATGTTGTAGGAACACCTTCTTGTGTGTTCTCTTTGTTTATGCAAGATATTTTTATACCGTTTTAAAAGCATCTGTGCTTACAAAAGGGAGATTGCCAAACACTTCTGCAGTTTTGTTCCTCTGTCACAGTTTCTCCATTTCAGTTGTGTGGTCAGCTTTAATTTCACTTGTAATTCCTGCGGCTTTTAGATTGCAGACTGTACTGGAGAAGTTTAGCAAGGATGTTTTAGGTACCTGAATAATCCCCCTCTCAAGCCTTCAAATTTTATTTTTGGAGAAAAAAAAATAATGTTATTACAGACTTCAAAAAATCAATACAGATAGATGTTGTATGCTTGAAAAAGCAGCTCTGGGTTATAAACTTAGAAGTCTGATACAAAAAAGACATGCCATTCCAGATAGTATTCCAAAGGCCCAAGTAACAGACAGGCAGGTGGCATTTTACTCTTTCTGAATCCATAGATGAGAAATGGAGCTCCAGACTAGACTAATGTGACTGTTGGCCTTACCCCATCTTCCAGATCTGTCTTTGATGTCTTAATTCTCTGTAGCTTCTGATTATTTCCTTATTCTCCCCACTTGATGTTCTCTCAAATCCATCTGTCTCCTTTAGTTGTCATTTTTTTAACCTTTTCTCTTCACACACCTTAAAAATCTAATTTAGTTTGGCCTACTCATCTGCCTCAATTTTTCCTTAAACCCATTTTAATTGGATTGCACTTGATATTTATTACCCACAGGTTCTAGGTGGCAGATTGTTTTATTTATTTATTTATTTAATTTATTTATTTATTTTTTACTTTTATTTTTTTCCCATTTGTAGATATACTGTGTAGGTCCTGATTTTTCTTTTATATTGGCAGGGATAAAAGTTCACATGAAAATGTTTATTTAATAATTCAAAGAAATTGAATTAACTGTGGCAGATAATGATTTGGAGGGCAGACTGTTAGAATGAGGGTTGATCTATTGCACACCTTAATTATAAAATTGAAAAGGTAGAATTCATCAAGCACTACATCTCAGGCTTGCCAAATTAAGATATTTTTAGTATTATAAACATTTAAAATAATGCAAGGATCATAATAAAAAAAATTGTCACACCTTAATTACAGTTAAGGAAAAACTCAACTGTACTGTGTGTAATGTTGTTTGTCATCTACCTATGAAGTTGGAACAGTTTCCCTCTCCAGAAATTTTTTTTTTCCACAGCTGAATTGCTTTACAAAATAAAGTATCCCCTTGGTGAAAAGTAATCCTACTGCTGATTGTCTTCAGTAAGAATAGGTAATTTACAGGTACCTTCAGGGCAAATTTTAGGAAAATAGACTATGAGTAGGAAGGATCTCTGTATGCGGTATATGTGTCTATCTTCTGCCAGGAAGTGTCACAGGGAACAAATATGTGGAGTCATGAGCAATTGATTCTTGTAGCAGAGCTATAGCTGGAAGATGTGGTTATTGCATTACTGGTATTGGATCTCTAGGCTGTCAATAGCAATAAAGAGCTTATGAGTGGATCTGAAAAGGTAAAATACTTAGTGGATGCATTTGTGCTACCTAGCAGCTTGGCAGACCAGCTGCTGTGCTACTGAGCAGTTCTGTCTGGGATTTTTTGGCAGCAACTCCCTTTGTCTACCGCATCTACAAATGTGCAAAGAGAAAGGGAAGATCAAGAAACTGCTTCAGGGAGGCATTTTTCATCAAGTGCTTCACAGAGTAAAACTGATCTGTAGAAAGCATTTGATCGGAGTTATTAAAATACCTGAGGTACTGACTAGTGGCTACAGCTTTTTGATTGCAAAAGACTCTCTGAAGAGTTATGTAGAGTCTATTGCAAAGTTACAATGGAGAAATTTAAATGATGTATTTATATCTTCAGAAATATAGGTCCTTTTCTTCTCTTTTTGTAATCCAAAAATAAAAATTGAGGCTTGTTTTTTAAGGAAATATGAGGAAGACAGTACATGTATATTTCATAAATCTTGATAGTTCTTATGAAGTAGTTTGTCTTACACTAGGAGAGTTTATACATATTTGTATAATGCATAATTCTGTGTCAGGTTTTGTTTTATATATTCTCTCCTTTAACCTCAAGTTCTTTCAGAATGTTGATTGATATTATTGCAGGCGTTACAAACAATTAGCTATTAAAGTTTGAAGAGCTGTTGTTTGTGAGCAGATTTTACTGAGAAAATAGACTGGTGTTTTGAGTTATAATTGTTGTCTACTGGCATTGCTCAGTGGTTGGAAGTTGAGTGGTGGAATGATAGTGTTGACTGCTGATTCATTGGAGGGAGGTATTTGAAAAGGCAGAATGTGAAACAAGGAAATCTTAAGGAAGATTAGTAGTAGAATGACAGCTTTAGGTGTCACTGAAGACAACAAAATGCTTTTTGAGATCAGTCAAAATGAATAGATCACTCTTGCACTGATTAGGATTAATCCTTCCTCTAGCAGATCTGTGTTGTATAGAGCTAGATGGAGGAGTCCCAAAGAGAGTCAAGGATAGAAGTAGGAGTTGTGGTATAGATTTGCACCTGGTGCTTGAGCATCTTTTCTTAATATCTTTTATTTGACAATATAGCTTGCCTTGAGTGACATGAATGTCAGCTTTGTAGAAAGTATGTAATATTTTCATTATGTAAATGAATGAAATCAACTTCCATGAAGTGAGATGTTTTTGCAAGGCAGTTTCCCATGGTAGATGTCAGAATTCTTGGCAACTGGAATATTAGTGCTTAGATCTTACTGGAGAACTCAAAGGAGTTTTTCATTGGCAGAACACTTAGAACAGTGAAATAAGATTTCAAAAATATATATTAGTTTATAGTATTACAAAGGAGGAAATATTTCTGCACAGATTTGAGATGTCTTCAGAGCCTTATGGTGAAAATTCTAGAGCTAAAAGGCAATGAATAGTAAGTTTCTTGTCAACAGGTATGTTGGTCTATGTCAGTTGTGGTTCTCCATTATTCATTTGGTATTGAGATGACTAGAAGCTTGGTTACAAATTTCCATCTGTTCTGGAGCACTTTGGAGAATGGAGTAAAGAATGTGGGAGCCTGCAAAGTCTAGCAGAGGCTATAATTGTGTTAATGTTTGTATAACAGAGCTATTGTCTATCTGTGTAATCAAGTATCAAAGAAATTACCAGCTGTCAGAAGATATGGAGCAAGCAAAATACACAGTGTAAATCTTCTGAAGAGTACATCCTCTCTTGCTGTATGGCCAAAAAGTTAGGTGCAGATCTGGTAGCAAAGGCAACCTTTTCTGTATGGTGTGTTAAAACAAATAACATCAGTGGTGAAAGCAATAATATGTGAAGAAGAGGCTAGAGAGTAGTTAATGTTTACACAAGTGGATAAAACTTTCTGTTTAGGTGACTAGAAAAACTGAGGCAATTTCATAGCTTTTAGAGATTATTTTGGAACATGCAAGATATATAATGTTCTACAAGACTAGTAGCAAACAGGCAAATAGGCCTTGGCTTGAAAATGCATAAAGGAGACCTCAAGGTACACAGAGCATATTGTGTGGATGACATTTCAAAAAGTACTGGAAAAATATGCTATAAAAAAGATGAAATGCGCACAAAGTGGATTTATTATGAGCCTTTACTGGGAAATTTAATATAGCATTATTAACAACTGTCTAAAACTTGTTTTCAAATAAGTATAGGTGAAGATTAGTATTTTTCAAAAACAAAACTTTAAATACTAAGGTTTTTCCAAAATTGGATGATACAGTTTGGTTGTAGCTGCACACACCCTGTCCTTGAACTCAGGGCTTGCTCTGAGCTGAACCAAACCTTCCAGTATCATGTTAGAGTAGATCAGATAGGACTGTACCAGAAACCTATCTCTAGTCTTGGAATACAACAGTAAGCACATACCAATCTACAGCAGTAAGCAGGTACTGACCTCCAAGCAGATGCGAGTGAGGAAAAACTTGGGAACTCATGTCACCCTGTCTCCTTGTTGATTGACCAGTAGCCTTTTTCTCAGATGGATTGCTAATATGTTGTCTTAACAGCAGTTTACTCTGGAAAGAATAGTAGGTTAGACCTTTGGACAGCCAATAAAGGGCCCAATATAGTTCTGAATCCACCCTACAGTAGTCTCATCTATTTAGAAACCCAACTCTGACAATTGCTTGAGGAATTGCAGGAATACGTGGCAGGAGGTGTTGTCCTTCTGGATCTGTCCTCGGTGCTGAAGTACTTGGTCTCTTCATTAACAGGTTTGGGGATGGAGTTGAGAGTAGGCTAGAGTCTGCTTTGTATTGGATTTCAAGCTTGGAAAGGTTATAAGTATATACAAGATATGATTAATCTCAGTACATGGTGGTTTAAAGAATAAAATCAATAAGCACAAACACAACATTATGAATGAAATGTAAGGTAAAAGTTCTTCATGAGAGATTCTACTTGTTATATGGAATTATAAATTGAATGTGATACCTTATTTTTTTTCTTATCTGTACTGTGTTTGAATACTGGTCCTTCTTTCAAAAATGCATTAGAAATTTGTTTTTGTGTTTGTTTTTTAAATATACTGTAGGACACCTAAAATAATTCTTGACCTTTTCACATTTTCTTTGCATTTAAGGATTATGAGATTTCTTTTATAACCTTTTATATTTTTCTTCACCACAAAGGACTAGTTGTGAGTATGAAAGCAGAAAAGCTTGCAAGCAAGTTATTTTGATTTAGAGAATATGACTTAGACCCTAAACTGGTACTGCCTGATTGATAGAAGACTTATTTCTCTTCAATCTTAAAATAAATGTAAACTAACTATAGAAAAAAACAGACTAAAAGAATAAAATCCCTCTGAATAGCAGCATAAACATTGGGGATACCACCCACCCCCACTGCAGTTATGTATGATCTGCAGACTTGCTGAAAATGCATTCTGTCCTATCATCAAGGTTACTAATGAGGTTAAGCAGTATTGGCCTCAGTATTGAGAGCTGGGCTTGTTTAGCCTGGAGAAGGCTGAGTGGAGACCTGATCAGTGCCTATAAATACCTCAAGGGAGGGAGTGAGGAGGATGGGGCCGGCCTCTTTTCAGTGGTGGACAGCAATAGGACTAGAGGAAACGGCCACAAACTGAAGCCCCAAAAGTTCCCCAGGAACTTAAGGAAACATTTCTTGACAGAGCACTGGAACAGATTTCCAAGAGAGGTTGTGGAATCTTATTCTCTGGAGATCTTCAAAAACCACTTGGATGACATCCTGTGCCTCATGGTCTAGTTGTCCCTGAATGTGCAGATAGGATTGGACTAGATGATCTCTAAAGGTCCCTTCCATACTTATTGATTCTATGATTCACTCCATGAGACACCTCGGGGGAAGACTAGTGACTAATGTCCAGCTGGACTCTGTACTGCTGATTACAACTTGGCAGTTCAGTCAGTTTTCAGTCTACGTTCCTCTCTGTTTTCACAGCCTGTACTTGCTTGTGAGGGTGATGTGGAGATAGTTATGAAAGCCCTACTAAAGTTGAGCATATGCAACATCCAGAGCATATACACTCTATCATCTTAGCCAGCTTTCTAATTGTAGAAGGCTATCAGGTTTGTCAAACATGCCTTTCTTTTCATACATTCAGGCTGACTATTCCCACTCACCTTTTCTGCCTGTCTTTTGTATGCTTGCATTTTATGTGTCTGTGTAGTCCTTATTCATCCGTGCTGGCTTCCTGGTGCCCTTGCTTGACTTCCTACTCTTGTGGATGGACTGTTTTTGAACTTGGATGAGAGGTGATCCTTGAAAATCAGTTGACTGTCCTACAGCTGTCTTCTCTCCGGGACCGTATGCTCCGAGATTTTTATAAACAGGTCCCTGAAGAGACCAAAGTCTGCTCTTTTCTGAAGTCCAGGATTGTGATCCAGCTTTTGGCTTGCCATGTTTTTAAGGATCCTGAACTTTGCCATGTTAACTGGTGGAGTTGTGTGGTCTCTGTAGCTATAACTGCACCAGACATACATAACGCCCATCAATTCTTCCATGTTTGTAAGTATGGAGTCCAGCAGACTCTCCTGACTTATTTCCTTGAACACCAATTTTGGGAGGTTATCATCAGTGCACTCCAGAAACCTCCAGGATTGCTTGTACTGTGCTGTGTTGCCCTTCTAGCATATACTGAGTTGCTTGCAGTCTCCATGAGTGGAGGCCTGTGAATGTGAGGCCTTTTGTGGCTATCTGAGGAAGACCTCATCTTCTACTTCCTGATTAGATGGTCTTTATCTGACACCCATAATGGGACCACCCATGTTGGTCTGCCCTGTTGTTCTAACCTGTAAGTGCTCTACTAGCTCATCTGTTGCAGCATCTGTGAATAAAGAAAAGGATGAGGCCATCCAGTTAGTATAATGCCAAAATTGTGATGAACAAGCTAGTTGAGTTTGGACATGGAAAGGTAAAGGAGAACCTTCAAGCAGAATGGTACAAACATGAAAATTACTGTTTGCAAGTTTTTTGAGGTGTAATTTATATTTTCCAGAGACTAAAAAGATTGATAAAGACTTGATATTTCCAGGGCAGGCATTCTATGTTGATACAATTCAGTTTAATCAAAATTACTTCTTCCCCATTTCCCTTTTGTAAATAAGCCTGTAATACTTAAGTTCTCCAGTAGTAAACTAGCATGAAGTGCTTGTGTGTGGCATAGAGTGACTGCGAAGTCTTGGAAAAGCTGTACAGCACACAGATACTGTGATTTTTCTGAATTGGGGTGTATTATAAAGAGATGACAGATGACAGTGACTAATGTCTAACTGCTTTGGACCTTGGTCTAGTCTTCCTCTAGTTTCGTTGCTATTTTGGCAAACATGATGTTCTGTTGTATTGTGGTAGTCTTCGTGTAAGGTATTTTGTAATTTGTGGATCTGTTTTGATGGTAATATACCTGCACAAATAAAACTGCCAAACAGACTAACAATTACTTGATTTCTGTATGCAAATGCGAGTATTTTTTATTATGGATCTTGAGCTGTTGTTCTGTATGAAGTAGCTAAGAAAAACAATGTGGAAGAAACATCAGATAACTGCTCTTCAGCCAGTGTCCACGTGTCAGTACTCCCACTTGAGTATGTCAGTAGATCTGCAGCTTTTTTGGAAACTTGAAGCCTAATGACAGAACTGAGGCACGATGTCAGCTGTAGGGCTCTTGAGGCTCCAGTGCTGGTAGTTTGTAGTTGCAAGCTACTTGGCTTAGGTGGGCGGTTATGAATATAGTGCTTTCTGCTTCTTGTCCAACCAGACTGACCCTCAGTGAGGATAATCCACCAAGTTGAAGGATCAAAAGACTGATTTGATATCACTAATATGACAGTGTTTAACTTCAGTGTCACTGGGAGGTTGCTGTCTCTCACAGCCTTTTTTTTTCCATGGAATCAACACCTATGGGTACTTGAAATAATAGAGTACTTGTCATTAATCTAGATGTGGCATTGCTTTGTAATAGACATCTCCTGTCAGCAGTGTATTTTTCCCTAAAAGTTCCCTTCGCTAACTCATCAGAACCAGTAAGTTCAGACAAATGGGTTAAATTCAGTTTGAAGGCTATTTTTTTTTAAGGGATGGACTATCATGTGACTTAGTAAATTGACTCATTTCTAAAAAACGTACAGTAGTAGAATGATTGCAAAACTGTACTAGCTATCATGACCCTTGGTGACACGTTTCGCCTAAGAAAAGTTTTGGGTTAGATGTCAGTTTAATGCAAGTTTGTTGCTCCCATTTTACCTTAGCCACAGGGACTAAGAAATACCCCCTGCCTCCCCACCCACACATTAGGGATGCTTTTAGTGTTGCACATTCTTTTCTAGGTGTGCAGGTGACACAACACTTGCCTTGTATTTACTAAGTCAGTGGCTATATTGGGTGGGGAGTCTAACACACACACACACACACAAAATCCTGTTCCTCCTTAAATATATGTTAGGAATTGCAATTCAGGACTACTGTGCTTTGAGGAATCATTCTTCTGCTTGGATTGTCTCAAAGCTTTCCAACAGAATAAGAGCCATGGTGGAAAAGCAGCTGATGAGCTGCTTTAAGATAGCAAATCTTGCAAATACTGCCTACTCCTACATCTGATTTAAAACAAAACAAAATGAGCAGATTGGGTTGTTTCTTCCTTCCATTGCAGTTGCCACAAGACTGAATGGAAGTTTAATCATATTATTTAACAGCTGTATTTAAAAACTGTGCAGGAATTGGTCAAAGGTCTTTATTTTTGCCCAAGGCAATTATTTGGTATTCCAGAACTGAACATTTCAAGCTTTTACTCTCTTTTTTCTTTGCGAAGACTGTAGTCACATCACCTTTCAGGTCTTACTTTGGGTCCAGGAACCATGAAAACTTTCTTGTTATAGTCTCCCGGTGTTCTGCATTGATCTGATACTCACTTTCTTTGGAGTCCAATTCAAGGTCACTAATTTAGTTTCAAATACTTAAATAGCTTGAAGCCATTTGCAGAAAGCTTGCCTAAGATTTGGTGTTAATAGTTTGGTTTGTGTGGACAAAACGATTGATAAATAACTTTAAAAAAAAAAAAAATCCATACCAAGTTTTGTTAGTCTTTAGGCAGTAGACGAGTCAGAAGTGTAGTTATAGCTTGTGGCTTCTAACAGGAAATTACTTAATGTTTTTCATGCATATACCTGCCCATGTCTTATACTTTCAATCTGAATATTAAGACTTCCTGATATAGTGGAATATGACAAAAAAAAAAAAAAAAAAAAAAAAAAAAGAATGCCATAGATGTGTGCCTGTGTGTATACATATAGGATAAATAAGAAATGTTAAGTGTATATGCATTATCCACATATCAGGATTATGTGTAGTAATGCTAGTAAGTAGCACAGGAGTGTTAAAAAATTAAATGTTCGTTAATTGATTATTGTTTCTAAATTTCTTTTGGATTCTGGATGAAAGTATCATCCCTGGTAGAAATATTGGGAGTGCAGTATCCTTGAGGCTTTGTTTTAAGAGAAGAAGAAAATTAGAAAATGTGGATTCTCAGTATTCTCAGTTTTCTATATTCATTTAATTTTCATGCAAAACATGACAGTAGTCGTAAACTTTGCTGAAGGTAATGTTTTGTAATGGAGTCACTAGAAAAAAATCATACAGAATCTTTAATGGTTGATGTACGAATGAGGTGCGTCATGGCACCTCCACTTAGACTCTGAAAGAGTAAGTGAGCCCCTACCTGACCTTTCCAACTTACTCATTGGACAAAAAGTGTTGTTTGGGCATCCTTGAGAAATGAAATTAGTCCTTACTTTGCAAGGATTTTGAGAAGCAGGATTAAATTTGAATTAGGTTTTTTTTATTATTATTATTTAATCTTACACAGTTGTCTTTGGTAAATGCAAGGTATACTAACTGTGCTTAATAGGCATAACTAAGACTGGTAGAGAGGGAGGAAAGCTCAGTTTGCAGGTTTGCAGAAAAAGGGTCTTCTAGTTACTTCAAGTACAGCTGTACTGCTGTGAAGAGAAAATAATAGTGGGGTTGTAGTTAGAAGTGTTACCATTGAGGCATTTGAAACAATTATTCCTACTCTGCTTAACAAGAAGTAATAAAATACTGCTGTTTTGATCGATGCAGTTTATATGTGATATGGACTGAGGGAGTCCCCAAGTCCAGAATAAATCATGTCTCCTCCACCTGAAGCTAGGAGGAAAATTCAAGGATATTTCATTTAGAGAAGATCATAGCCACAGAATGGAAGGGCTACACTATTCTTCACATTTGGCAATAGAATAAGAATTAACTGTGTTAAACTTGAATAAAAAGAAAAACAAAATGTTCAGTGTAAGAATACTTATATAGTAGAGTGAACTGTGCATTGTGGTCAAAAATATGGAGATTAGAGGTGGTGTGGAGCTTCTTGGCTCCCTTTCCTTTCCCAAATAGCATGGGCAAACTGTTGCAAGTGATTTGAGTACAATTAATCCAGTACTGCTGAAGAAACCTTGCAAGATTCTCTGAGTTCTTCTTATAAGCTCGTTTGCTGTGTCTTTCCCCCTCAGTGAATAACTTCTGTTAATTCCAGATTTGTGGTGGTTTTTTTTTTTTTTTTTTTTTTTTTAAGTAAAGGATGAGATCATTTGATTTTTCAGGAGGTGGCCTGATCAGAATTGTATCTCCTTTTCAAATCTGAATGCTAGTAGATAATTATGCGAAGGATACTGAAATTTCTGGTAGGCAGCTTTTCTGGGAGGCATTTTGAGCTTGTTTTCTGACTGGGAGACACTGATCAAACTTTAGTTTCTGGCTTTGGACCTCTAGACCATGAGACTTTGTTCTCTTAAAGTCAGTGTGTTGTACAGGAGTTTGTCTTGTTTCCTCAAAAGTATTTAGAACAAAGTTGTTCAAATAAAGTATTGAGATTCCCTTGATTCGCAATCTCTCCCCTACTTGTTAACAGGAAAGTGCAACTTCTTACAACTTGTAATTTTTGAGATGCCTTTTTATTTCAATAGTAATATTATTAAATAATATTCGATATTTTTTCATAATTTTAATATTGTTGTTTGTAATAATTGTTACTATATTGATTGCTACAGCACTGCTAAGGTTTTTTTTCCTATCCTAGTACATATTCTGCTTCGAAATATAAAAGTAGATGCTATTGAATCAGTGGAGAGTTAGGAAAGCATTATTTTGAAGACCTCTGTCCTCTGTTTTATACTCTGCAATTCCAACTGTATTGGCTTCCTGTACTTGGGAGAAAAATGTTAGGAGGACTTCTAACAAATTTTCTTTAAATTCTCATAAGCTTTTTGTTCTTTTTCAGGAGTAAGAAACTTTTTAGCAAGAAAAAATTGAAAAGGAAACAGAAGACTAAACTAAAAGTAAAAACACGAAACAAGGTAAGACTGTAACGAATTTTGTAAGGTGCAGTCTTTAAAAAAAAAAAAAAAAAAAAAAGTAAATTTAGCAGAGATAAAGGAAAAATAAATGTACTTAGCGGTTTTCTTAGAAAATAATCCAGTTTTTGTCTATGCTGTTCTGCATGTCTTTGATACCAGTGTTCATCTTATTAACTTCTGTCTATTATGTTCAGGATGATATAATGTTTTTGGTTTTCCAGTTTCTGAATTGTAGATGTGTCTAATAAACATACTACTCTTTGTAATTAAATTGGGAGATGCATGTCTAGTCAACAGTTAGAGACTGATGCTCCAAAGATTTCTTCTAATTTTGACTGAAGGAGAAGAAATGGAAAACCCAATGTCCAAGAAATAGATAATTATTATTAGTTTTCCTTTTTTTTTTTTTTTTTTTTTTTTTTCCTAATTATAGTCCCTGCCCCCTTCACTTTTCCTGCCTGGAAGTAGTGAGTTTTATTAAAATATTTCCGTGATTAGTTCTTGCAGGAATCTAAACAAGAGTAATAGGAATTTTAAATATTGTTCTGCTGTATTGGAGAGCTATTTTTTTTCTGAATTAAAGCCAGAATCTTAGAGGGATTTTCATGAAGGCTTGCTGCAGACACACTAGAGGATCACTCCTCCTGGGTTTCTGTTTCAGCAGAGAGAAAGTAGCTCTTTCCTGGAGGCGTTTTGCAGGACCCAGTACTGCTAAAATACCCAGTAAAAGCATTTTCTAGTCAGTTGAGTACCCCCTGTAATACACACATGCCATCAACCTGGACATCTTATCCCTATGTGCCAAACCTGCTGTAGCTATTCTATCTCAAAACTGAAGCTTTTTGGGAAGGCAAAGCAAACCCAGTATCTCTTAATTTAGTCTTGCCTTTCTGGATACTTGCCAGGTTGTTCTGCTTATCTCAAGTAGTATAGCTGCAGGCTATGGTGTGGAAGAAACTTTTGAACATTTCATTCCAGTAGTATACAGGAAAATATTTCTAGTCTAAACTAAATTTGTTATTTTTTTCTAGTCACTATGAAATTAGAGAGTTTAGCTAGGTCTTTTTTAACCAAACCTACTGCTAAGATAAATTTGAAGAAACTGCAAAATGTAGTTAATGTTTTTATTCTGTTTGGTGGCAGAAACCAGTGTTTTTAAAATAAGCAAATTTAAAAGTCTTCGCATAACTTTTTTTTTTTTTTTTTTAATCATGGTTACTGTGTGGAAGGAACCTTGTCATTCTAGATAGTGATGTTGTAGTTGAAAAAACAAGCAAGAAGTTAAATCCAGAACTTCTAGTTTCTACAAGCTTGACAGTCAAACATATTTCTTGGATTTAGTGTTATTGAATAGATTGCTATCATCCCTTAAGGATCTTCTGAAAAGACAAAAATACATTAAAGACTGGTTCATATCAGTAGTTACGTATTTGGTTCTTGTTTATTGTCTTATGTCTATGGATTTTGGGTACCAATATCTCTCTTGGGCTTAAAACAGCTTAATACTTTAAGTATTAAGTGGAATTTGTTTTTGCAAGAGTCTAATTTTTTGTTTGTTAGGTTTTTTCATGTTCTTTGTTATTTGCTGATACCTTTATTCTAGGGAGTCTTTTATGCTTTCATGCAGATCAGGGCAGCCAAGCAGGTGATTGTTCTTCATTCTGAGACACTGAGGTGCAGAAAGGTGCTTGAACTTGACTCCTACATGATAGCAGGAAGTTGAAAATTACCTGGAAATGTAACTTTTCCAGGAAAAAAGAAAGGAAAGTAATGAAAAACTGAAGAGGGGAAAAATAAAATTGTCTTCGTAATGTCAGTCTGTAAAGCACTCCCCTCCCCATCCCCGGATCTGTTTTTCAATGTGAACCAAAACAGAATAAGCAAAATGTGCAAGGTTTTGTTGTTCATTTTCTTTTTTCACCAAAATATCTGAAAACAGACCTGTGTTTGGTCTGGGAAGTTTGGGTTTCTATTTTAAGTCTCGTATTAGGGCAGATCTTCCTGTAGTGACTTTGAGCACAAGAGCTTGCAGGGCTAAGTCTGTCTTGCAAGAACCAGAGTGTCGTGGTCCTAACCTAGCTTTCTTTCAGCTGCTTGCTTTTAATTTTCTGGGATGCAGAAGTCTTAACAGTAATCTGGAAGAATCTCCCCCAAACTCTCCATACCTTACAATTACTAAAATCTATAATTGTATAAGAAAAGATTGAGAGATCAAAGAGAGAGGAATATAAAAATTATAATTGCAAAGAAGTTATTTTATTCTAAATTATTTATTATATTATTCTATTTTTTTATCATTTAGGTATTACTGTTATAACACTTAAATGTAAAATAATTGATGTCTGCTTCAGTGCAGTGGTTTGGGTCTTAATCTGTATGCTCTGATCACGTTATGATCACTTGTCTGTTAATTTTTGGTTTTATAGTTTCTTTTTAACACACCTTTTTAAAATTAAGGTGTAGATATATTTTTTCTTGTGCATGAAGTCATTTTTGATTTTAGAAATTCAATGCTGAATAGAATGACTTGCATAGTGAAGTGAATATTAACTTGGGGTTAATATATTGGATATACCTTTTTTGGCAGTGTTGTTACAACTAGAAAACTGTTGTCTGTCTTCTTGCTCAACCTTGTGAATACTGCCCTCTTTTTGTATGTTAGACCAATTAGCTTTGAAGTGAAAGGGAGTTTTCCCACTATTTTATTACTGCATCTAAGGTCAGGACACTTATTTTTGATGATGGAGCTTTAGGTTGGAATGGAAAAACAGAAGTTGTCATCTTCTGCTCTGATAATGTTCTCTTTTTGAAGAGTATTGAAAAAATAGAGTCTGTCAGAGATGGAAAATGTGCTTACAGTGAGAGGCATCAGGAGCTCCCTCTTTAATTTCTGCAGAAGAATTTTTAAACTGCGACTTGCTTAGCCAAATGTAGGGAGTGAAATTGTTGGGAAAGAATTGTTTGAGCAGCAGGGAAATCTATTGCTAGCTAATGAATGTATGTAGAAGTTGGTCAGTGGAAATAAATATTCTTATCTATTATTAAAAACACATCTAGCGTTTTCAATAATTCTTTATTATTTGGCATTTCAATCTCAGGAGGTCATCCCTTTGTGAGTGATCTTCAAACTGCTTCAAGAAGAATTAGTGTGGTTCTGTGCTTTGTTACGCACAGGTTAGATCGGCTGATTATTATAGCCTTAGCTATCTTTAACAGCAGATTAACTTTCATTTCCTAGATTATAGTCTATTTCTGTCACATTCAAGAATAAACCATTATTACAACCATCTGGTTCAAAAGGAAGAAATGGATTGGTGAGAATACAAACTATATTTGGCTTTCACCTTGAAATTGGTATATACAGGTGGGAGCAAGTGCAAAAGAGAGCTTTTGTTTTTCCCACCACTTTCCTGAGTGCATTTGAATAGATTGCTACCTGAAAAGAGTACTTGTGAGTCTGATTGCTCTGTTTTATTAAGAAAAGCTCTGCTGTTTGATCTCTTTTGCATAACATATCCCTCTGTCATATTCCTCCATTGAATATGGACTTCGCATTTAGAGGGACAAGCTTTTCATGCTGTTTCCCTACTCTCCCTCATCCCCCCCAAAGAGGAGGGGAAAAAATACGCACACAAAAAACACAATCTTAGCACAAGGTAAAATATATATTTTTTTCTTTACTTATTTTGCGTGTTCCCATACTCCATTATAAGCTTGTGTTTAGATTTCAATATTCAGTAGTACAGCATCAGATTGTTCTTTGTTCACTATCTTTAATAAGGCTTTTTTAAACTTTGTGTAGTTTTTTTTTAGAGAACATCATCTTTTTTGTCTACCAAAGTACAGAAAGCTTTCTTTAATAATTTAAACTTATCGCCCTTTACAGACACACTATTTGGTCTTCTGAAAAACATGTCATTGTCCCTGTGACCATTGAAATGACTCAATATCGCTGTTACCTCATCTTGTGTGGTTTCAACTGAGAGCTTCTCCCAAGTTCATGATGGCACATTCCATAAGAATGACGTGATTTTAAAAATTACTCCTTTATACCAAAATTTAATTCTAATTGATCTCTTGAGCACAAAGGAAGAAGTTCCACCATCCAAGATAGAAGATATGATAAAAATGTTTCATTTTCTACTTCAGTCCAAGATGATGGATTTTTGTTTTGTAGTGATATGGGATGAAATAACAAAGATAAAGATTTCAGAAAATCCTACTTGCACATGGCTTAGATAAGAATGTCAAAAATTACAATCCTGTTTTCCAGTCTTGGAGCTCTGGGGATCTTTTTCTGCCTTCCTCCTTGCCTCTCACCCCCATGGCAATACTTCATACTCTGGGAAAACAAATGCTTCGGGGAAAAAAATCTAGTCTGTTGCCTTGTTAGTTACTTAGGCATCCTGCAAGTTGTGCCTCTGGTCATTTTTTATGAACGAGTGAGTGTCTTTGTAGTATTCCAGTAACCCTTAAGAAAAGACATCTGAAAGTGCAGAAAAAGTGGTTGTAGCTTTTCCTCTTAACTACCAAAAAAGCTTCCTTTAATGCACACTTAAGACCAAGAAAGCATTCTGTTGTGTTTTTCTTGAAATAATGAATTATATGTAGTCTGATTTGGACTATTAATTATCCAGTATTTGCATAAAATGAATCAGTTCACAGAATCATAGAATGGTTGAGGTTGGAAGGGACCTCTAGAGATCATCTAGTCCAACTCCCCTGCTCCAGCAGGGACACCCACAGCACGTGGCACAGGGTGGCATCCAGGTGGGTCTTGAAGATCTCCAGAGAAGGAGACTCCACAACCTCTCTGGGCAACCTGTTCCAGGGCCCTGTCACCCTCACAGGAAAGAAGCTCTTCCTCACATGGAGGTGGAACTTCCTGTGTTTCAATTTGTACTTGCAGATCAAACCCCATTCTGTCCTGGTACCTGAGGTTATTCCTCCCTAGGTGCAGGACCCTGCACTTGTCCTTGTTGAGGACAAGTCCTCAACTTGTCCTTGAGAGAAACCTCAGGAGGTTCCTCTCTGCCCAACTCTCCATTCTGTCCAGGTCCCTCTGAATGGTAGCGCAGTCCTCGGGAGTGTTGACCACTCCTCCCAGTTTGATGTCATCTGCAAACTTGCTGTGGGCACACTCTGTGCCATTGTCCAAGTCATTAATGAACAAGTTGAACAGCACCGGGCCCAGTAATGATCCCAGGGGGACACCACTGGCCACAGGCCCCCAACTCGACCCAGCCCCGTTTATCACATCCCTCTGAGCTCTACCATCTAGCCAGTCCTCAGTCCACCTCACTGTCCACTCATCTAACCCACACTTGCACAACTTCACCATGAAGCTGTTATCAGAGACAGTGTTAAAAGCCTTGCTGAAGTCAAGGTAGACAATGTCCACTGCCCTTCCCTCATCCATCCAGCCAGTCATCCCATTGTAGAAGGCCAGGTCAGGTTGGTCAAACATGACTTCCCCCTGGTGACTATGCCTGATCATCTTCTTTTCCTTCACATGTCTAGAGATCGTCTCTAGGATAAGCTGCTCCATCATCCCTCCAGGGACAGAGGTGAGGCTGACTGGCCTGTAGTTTCTCCCTCTAGCCCTGGAGTGATGTTGGCTTTCTTCCAGTCCTCCACTCAAATCGCTTAAATTAATTCTTAAAATATCATTGATATTTTAGCTTAGGGTTTAGGTTCTTCCTTGGTAAAACCTAGCAAAACCTACCTCAAACCCTAGTAGCAAGCTTGTGGAGTGAGGAGCAGAAGTCTGCTAATCCTTGGCGAGTCTGCCCTTTTGCAAAGGCTCTGCAGAAGAGTAACCTTTTGTGGAACTCATTAACTGTGAAAAGGGAGGGTTTCAGGTGTTGGACAGAGACTTCAGTCTCTCTGTCTTAACTTGAGAACATCTGAGCTCTCTGAAGTACTCCTTGACCTTAGGAATCTGGTGTAACCTGGAAAGGATAAAACAACTTAGGCCTTTTATTGGGAAACTCTTCTCATGTCCATTTTGAGTACTTTGCATTAGCGCTTTAAATAAAGGAACTCGTTGAGTGAGCTCCTTTGAACTAGGAGAGCAGAAAGATTTCCTGTCTTTCTCTAAGATTAGCTCCCTCCATCTGTGCATTTGTAAAAGAGAGAGAGATGTTTATGTAAACTCTCCATTTTCCTTATCTTTTATCAGAAATTTGTCTCGAGGACTTTATAGTTAAAGCCACCAAGTTAAGTAAACTGATTCTGAATAAATTACTATTGATCTTTAGGATAAATCTTACAGAGAGAGTGAGAGGAAATATCACAGGTTCCCTTCCTACTTTCCAAACAGAGAGACAATATATCTTGCTTTTGTAGAGCATTTTATTTTTATTATTATTTTGCCTTGATATATGTCAAACTTTCATATGCTTATGCTTTTAATTAGACCAAATAAAATGCAGTAATTATAAGCCTGTTTTTCCCCTTCAAATAAAAGGTACTAAACAATGAAAGTCATAGGTACATTTCATTTTTAATCTGTTCTTACAGATTAAACAGGACACTTCATGTTCAAAGGGGTCTGGAGGTCAGTGTTTTTAAGCTGACAAAATGAGTAGTGAGTTTCAAAGTTATTCTTAAGACACCTTTGTAAAAGCACAGAGGTTTGCTTTTACATTTTATCAAGTATGTAACAAATTAGAGTATAAGATACATTTAATTCTGAGGAATTAGCAATTCTGATATACAAAGTATTTCAGGAGGTGAAGGAGAGATAAAAAAAAGACATCCCAACAGGAAGTTAACCTCAGAGCTAGTTAGTTGTTTATACTAGTCTTAGACTATCTGTTTAGGTAAAGGAGGCTTTTTTTTGGGGGGGGAGAGTCTTGCACTGATACTGTAGTCTGAGCTGTCTATACATTGAGTGGTGCACTGTGGTAAAGGAATGAATTACTAAATACAGTGTGATAGAATTATGACAAGGATCACAGTTTAAAAGCTTTTTTTTAAAAAAGAAGGAATTAGTTTCTGAAAATTAGTCAGCTTATTAATAGGCAAGAAAATGGTCATTTATACTTTATCTAGCTCTGTAATGTCTAAAATTATTTAAGGTATAAATCATTTAAGATGATTTTTGACAACCTGTTTTAAAAGATAGCAAATTTGGGAGTGAGCAAAGACTGGTCTGAACATGCAAGAAAACTAAAAGATGGAAACTTCACTTTAGTTATAATTGCAACATCTGATACTAACTAGATAAGTAAGCTTCAGATAGAGATACTTCAGAGGATCCTGGGTGTGTTTGCCTTTCTTTTTTTTCTCATTTCCTTTAACTGTTTAGACATGAAATAGGAAATGCATAGTGAATTTACTAAATTTTTTTGGTACTGTGCAAATCAGCTGAGCTAGCTTTAAAGCGGAAAGCTACTATGATTGTGTATTTGCCTTTTCAGCAAGTGCAAAAGTGCTTGTGGTGTCTGTATGAATATTTGACATAGATAAAGATCATATAGACATATGAGATTAGAACAGATGATTCCTATCTGCCTGTGCTAATGAACCATTTAGTTTTCCGGTCTCAAATAAACTTTAAACCCTTTAATAGCACATTACTGTTGTTATCAATCCTAATTTATTTTGATGTAATTTGATACTGGAATAATACAGCAAGCTGTATCTTAAGTTCTTACATTGCTTAATCTCTTGGGTTCTTAATAGCAGCTTTATTTATGAATCCAAAGATTTCCATGTTGAATGAGATCTAAATTTACCTTGTCTTTGCAACCCTAACGATGAGTCCTTTTGTGCTTAAGGAGTGTTTCAATGTGTGCATAGGAAACAGAATATTTCAATATGTGCATAGGAAATTCTTACAGCTTTTTCCTTACGCTCTTTTTTGTGTGTGTGCTTGTGTGTGTGCGCGCACTAGTTTTAACACTGACTAATCAGGAAAAATAACACACTGTGTTAAATCAAATTTTAATTTGATTAAAATTGATTTAATTTGATTCTGTTTAATCAAATTTTGAATTTGATTTAAAACTTCTGGTGATAAGTGTTTAAAAACTCAAGACATTAAATGTTCTATCTTAGCTCATATTATATCTTATAATAATTAAAACCTATATACAGATAAAAAAGCATTAAAGTCATTGCTTTGATGTACAAAGTTATACCGTGTTATACAAAAATAAATTATCTCATTGGAATGTCATCCAGTTCAGTGATTCTGAAACTTCTCTAGTAGGTGAAAATCCTTTCCAATCACTTCTCTCACATATGCATGATTTGACCCTCTGGTCTATTCTAAATCTCTATAACATAATTTGCTGTGTACTTCTCTGCCCTATGAATGACTACATTAATAAATATCTGTCTCTCTTCTAAAATATGAGTAAGAAGCCTTCCAGATACATTTGAAATCTGACAGTCAACATCAGACAACATGGACAGTTCTCAAGTCTGAACTGTCTTTGGCCCTGTTGGTTTCCCATCCTAGTGTCTTAATGCAGTTATTTGAGATAGGGAGTGAAGCTGGGTGGTAAGTTTGGAGATTTCTTCCTCTTTCTCCTTTTTTCCCTGCCTAAAATGTAGTCAGTGAATGAATTTTCTTATGAGGGCACTAGTTTGAGAATCACTTGATTGACCAAAGTTAATGTGATATGGTTGAGATGACTTACCTCTGTTTTGAAATTTCTTTGGCTTGAAGCTTGAAACTGCTAATAAATCTAATGCAAAACTGAATTTTATTTCCTGTTTTAAAAAAAAAAATCCTGTTTTTCAGACAGAGAACCTAGAGAGTACAATAACTGTACCAGATATCAGATTACACAGCAACCCTTCAGCTTTTAATGTTTACTGCAATGTCCGCCATTGTGTTTTGGAGTGGCAAAAAAAGGAAGCGTCCGTATCGTTGGCTTCCAAGAACAGTGTACAGAGTGGGGATTCAGACAGTGATGAAGAGGAGGAATCCAAAGAGCCACCCATTAAACTTCCAAAGGCAAGTAACTGGGTACCATTTGAAGTGTATGTGGTTTAAAGGTGCTATGTTCTTTGTAGGGTGAGAAATGAAAAGCTTTAGAAGCTGTCTGCTTGGAAAATAGGAATTCTTAGATTCATACTCCATCCAGCACAGAATCATCTGCAAGTGTGATTGTCAAATGGATGAAAGCATTTCCAGTCCTTAGGTAATAGGAAGAAACACATCTTTCCTACAAGAAGAACTTCCTGACTCTTCCATGTCCTTGTTGAATTGGAAGGATCTAGGTACATTACATTAGGTAATTACACTAGGTAATTTTAAGTGAGACAACAAGTTCTTACAGATGTTTAATTTAAAACTTTTCAAAGCTAGCTTGGTTTTTAATTAAAAGGTGACCTGAAATTCCAAAATTGATTCTCAGATTAGGTGATGCTCAGAGAAGGATGTAACTTACCATACAGAAATCACTTGCATATGGAAAGTAAAAGGTTGCTGCTGTCGAGGGTATTAGAGATTAAAATTTTCAAGTTGTAACACAAAGGAAAAAAACAAATTATCTTTAGAAACATTTTAAGTCTTCTAAAATTTATTTGGAGAGTACTAACTGTATGAACTGTATGTATACATGTAATGCAGAATGGTAAATATACTACTACATGTCATTGTTAAAAAACGTAAACTAATGCAGATATTGAGTCATACTATTGTGAGGGAGAAGTTAAAGGAAATAAAATGGTAGTGTAGATGAGACTCCTTGAAGTGTATTTTTTTGCCTTTTTTTTAGCAGTTACTTATGGATCATAGAAATGATATGTACCCTTCATAAGAGGAGTTTATGCTTTTAAGTCTCAAAGATGTTAAAAAGAGCAAGAGAATGGAGGCACAGTGAGTGTCAGTAGAAGCTGTCAGGCTGTGACACAGAAATTGAGATGGCAGCAGCTCACAGAGTCTTCGGAGAACTGAGAGAAAAAAGTTTATGATGTCTTGTTGTGATTTATTGTATTTTTAAATACACAGGTTTGGGATGAAGTTTTGTCATTGTTTTATTAATAATGCTTGTATTTTTGAGTACCCTCTGTCTCAGTGTAGCTCAGACTGGATTTTTCTTAGCATAGTCTCCTAGGCTGCATGTGCCACCTCTGCTGTCCTGTCAACACACGTGAAACCTCTTGGGATAAAACTGAAGGAAGAGCTTTAGGACTGTAAAAGAAAGGTCATGGTTGTGGGATACCACTGCTGGGCTTCCTCTTGGCTGAGCACTAAGTGGACATATAAACCTCTCTGGTTTTCAGTGGTATAGCACTGAGTTTTGTTGTGTATGTGGTTATTGTGCTTTTTCTCTGTTAAATCCATGTTACCTGGGTCTGTCTGCCAGCTTAATTGTAGGCATGAAAGTGGAGAGACCTGTTTACAGAAGCCTATCCAATCTGCTCGCTCAGATACTAAATAGAATCTGAACTGATTTGGATAAGTTCCAGTATAAATGTCCATTACTGATTCCAAGTTAATCATTATTGTAGTGAAAATTCTCCAGATTATTTTCCTTTTTTTTTCATGTATTATTTCCTCGTTTTCTTCAGCTGCCTCTGTCATTTGTGAAACCTGTTTTCTGCTTGGAAATCAGATAAAAATTCTTAGATTTATTTTAGAAATATTGTCACTGAAAAGAAAGTTTCTAGGCACATACTGCGGTGCATCTTATTCTTTAGCCTGCCTGATTATACCAGGTTTGGGATTCTAGCAAAAACATCCATGCTATCATTTTGCTGATTTTTTTTTTTTTTTTTCCCTTTCCTGTGGATTCCATGCATACTTTTAATTCCTTTAGAGGAGTGAGGGAAATGAAAGAGGCAGTCTGCAGGAGAATTGTTGTTGCACTTTGGAGACTCTATTTGATACTGTTTTTTATTCTTTCTCCAAGAGTCAAACAGGCGTTAAAACAACTCCTGAACAGCAGGAGTGAGACAGTTCAGGAAGGAGGGAGAAATGTAATTGGTGCCAGAATCAGTGGAAAATGAAATATTACTCAACTAAGGTACTTGCATGGAAGCAGGTTATCATTTGCTCACATTCATGAGTGAGGAAAAAGAAAGTAAGGTCTGTCATAGTGTGAACTCGGTTGAAATTAGGAAGAGTCAGAGGCATGGTTTGTCTTGGACTTCTGACCATGTCCAGAAATGGAAATTTTCCTTATTTTTTGTTTTTTTACAACAAATGTAACTTCTGCTAAATATATACTGCTACAGCTGTTTAGGTCGATTAAGGGTTTGTTTATTTCTTGCTTTTGAGTTACTGTTAAATTCTGTTACTTAGTGTTATTCAAATAACTACCTTGCCATGTAAACATTAGGATGCACCATTGTTGATATCTAAAAGAATTGTTATCAAATATTCTAAAATAACTTTTTTTTTTTTTTTTCTTTTTTTTAGATCATTGAAGTTGGTTTATGTGAAGTCTTTGAGCTGATAAAGGAGACAAGATTTTCTCACCCATCCTTGTGTCTCAGGAGTCTACAAGCCCTACTTAATGTGCTCCAGGGCCAACAGCCAGAAGGCCTCCAGTCAGAGCCTCCTGAAGTCCTGGGTAATAACACTTCTTGCCCCTTGCTCCCCGTTTTACTTTATTTTTCCACCCCCATATTTTTTTTAATAGAACATAGAAGGAAATGCCTCTATCTGTGAGGCAGTAGCATTTTTCACTCGTTTTCTGTTCTGGACTGACTTAATTCTGGAGTGTTTCTCCTTATGGTGTTTGTAACTACTCTCTTCACATTAATCTTTTGCAGAGCAAAAATGTTGACATGTAAAGGTGTTTTTGTTGTTTGTTTTTAAAAACAAACAAAACCCATGTAATTTCTACTTGTGTAAGATGATATTTCACTGAAATGTAGAAACCTAATAAATTGGAATTCATTTGCTTAATATCTAAAAGATTTGTTCTTAATGGAAAGAAAATAATTCTACAGAGAACTTCTGTCCTAATCTGCTTTATTCTATCACTTGACTGTTTAATACTATAATATTATACTACTGTTTATGTAAAACTGTGTGAATTATTAGAATTCTTGGTTTTTGCTTTCACATGCTATCCAGAAGTTTGGGAATTCCTTTTGCTTTTAGTGATATGGAAAGCAAAAGTCCAACTCTTAATGACTGTGAATATATGATTGATTATGCTGTTAAAATATTTATCTCCTGGCAATAACCATAGTTTTTACTAGTTTATACAATTACGAGGAAAGACAGGACTGTAACATTTGTTTTTATTATTTAAACAAACAACTGTTAGACTTCCTACCTATGTGTTCCTACGTTGTGGCTCAACAGTGTTCTATTTCCAAAGATCGTAGCAATTTACTTGGTTTTGATTATTAGTGCCTTACAGTGATTATTTGCATATACTGTCATAAAAGTTGAGGTAGTCTTTTACTTCTGTCTTGATTTGATATTGATGTTCAGTCACTAAACAGTACTTAAAAAGTAAAACACATGGTAAAAATAATTTTCAAGATACTATTTTGAAATGCTAATTTCTGAGCAATGCTCATAAAGATCAGACAAGGGTTGGTCAGGACCTGCATTTAATCTCAGTATTGAGCTAGCTTGACTGGACAGGTAAATAATAATTTTTAGTCCATTAATTATTAAGTGTTCCACTGCAACAGAAAGATTGGGTTTTTTTTGGTTTTGAGTCCTTGTGAATATCAAGAGTGACTTTTTTCGGGGGAAAAAGAAGAATTAAGAATAACTCTTGCACAACTGTCTAAGTAACATGCTTTATGCTTCTTTAATGCCACTGATCAGTAGCTAAAGAAAAGGAGGAATCACTAAGGAGGAATCAAGAAATTGCATAATTTTCACCTCCTGGAAGTCTTTTGTGGTCTCATTTCTATATGTGTATATGTATGTGTGTGTGTGTATATATATTTATATATATATTTTTTTTAATGCGGAAAGACCAGTATGAGCGATCGCTGGTAGGAAGTAGATTGAGAAGACAAACATGCAATATGTTCTGATAGCTCTCAAGAAAAATTACACTTGAAAGTATGTTACTCTTTTTCAGAGTAGAGTTGCATTTAAGTTGTGTTGTTGGATGTCTGCTTTGGAATTGGAAACTGTTTCATATTTCAAGATCATTCAGATAAGCCCATATACTTGAGGGAAAGAGAAAGCTTCCTATGCTAGGATCTCTTAGTTGGAATCTCCTGGCCTTTGGTAATTTCTAGATGCTTTTGAAGAGGTTCACTGTTTACATACCTAGTTATTATTATTGATTTTTGTGATAGGAATGTAAATGTTGATATTAAAATGCACAATTGGGGTGATAGTGATTTTTATTGTAGGGCAATACTGCTACTCTGTAGCACTGTAGTGCCCTTGTTTTCTCATTCATAATTTTAACTCAAAATAGTGTTAGTTTAATGGCTGAGGGAAAACGCTCACTGTGTATTTTGTAGGTTCAAAATTCATCTCATTGACTGGAGATCTGCATACTATGGTTTAGTGACTTATCTGTGATGTAATTTTGATGTTTTACTTGCAGAATCCCTGTTCCAGCTGCTTCTGGAGATAACTGTCCGGAGCACGGGAATGAATGACAGCACAGGACAGTCCTTGACAGCCCTTTCCTGCGCTTGCCTCTTCAGTTTGGTAGCTGCGTGGGGAGAGACGGGAAGAACATTGCAAGCCATCTCTGCCATCCTCACCAATAATGGCAGCCATGCTTGTCAAACTATTCAGGTCTTGTACTAAACGCTTTTATCTGGAATTCAGTGTCAATGTACATGAGTTCTCAGAAGATCTAGCATATAAATTCAGTTACCTTCTTTTCTTACTGTTTTAGGTGTTTCTCTGTCTCGAGCTAGAAATAATACATATGTTTATATATAAATGCTTCTATTAACATATAAAGTGGGCCAGTGGGTTTTTGTAGTGTGAATTTAAGCTTTATTTTTTTTATAGTTCTGTTATCTAATGTAAAATATTGTGATGCAAGTACCATCATCTTGTTATCTTACCATTTAGGTGCCAACCATTTTAAACTCTCTTCAGAGGAGTGTGCAGGCTGTTCTGGTAGGCAAGATCCAAATCCAGGACTGGTTCAGTAATGGGATAAAGAAAGCAGCCCTCATGCACAAATGGCCATTGAAAGAAATATCTGTAGATGATGATGACCAGTGCCTACTTCAGAGTGATGGGTTTTTCCTTTATCTCTTATGTAAAGATGGACTCTACAAAATTGGCTCTGGATATAGTGGAACAGTGAGGGTAAGGTGATTCTTGTGTTGGGTGGATGGTAGTTAAAATATTAACTTTTTATGATGTCCAGTTGCCTTTTAAAATCTCTTGTAGCTTACTGATCATTAGTTCTTTTACACTTTTTCTAAACTCTGCCGGTGATTTCTGTGAGCATTTTCGTTTTTCAAAAAATTGCCAGTATGGTTGAAGACAGTGTTACTAAGCTAATTGAGTAACTGTAAAATTGTCCTTCTGCTTCTTATTCAACTACTTGTTTTTCGTTCTTCCTTTTCAGGGCCATATATACAATTCTACATCCCGCATCAAAAACAGAAGGGAAAAAAAATCCTGGTTAGGTTATGCTCAGGTAAGTGAATATTGGGAACATAACCCCCTGCGCAAATATGTAATTCAGGTAGAGCTTGCATGTAGGATAGGCTTGCATGGGTGCTGTGTAAATTGTTGTATGAAACTATTTTTTTTGGTGTTGATTTTAGCATGATTGTAAGAGATAGGGAACGCTTACCATGTACTGGTATATAGAAAGCATTAATGAAAAGTATAGTTTATTTGTGGTGTCACTAACATTTTTTCCCTGTGTATGATGGTTTAAGGGTTAGATTTGTGAGTTCAGCAGTCATCACTATTTATGCTGTCGTAACAAAAGAGCAGAATACAATTTCTAGATGCTAAAAGTAGCTATTTACAAAAAGTAATTTTTGGGGGACTAAATATAAATAAAAATATGTATTATATATATATAAACTATACACAGACATACCTTTGTGTATAAATAGTTTTTTATGTATATAAAATTCGATTCACTCTTCGGAATATAAACCACCTTTTCCTTTACATGATAGAATATGCATCTACTTAATATACAATTTGCTAAATAGGTTTTGATTGGAATAGTGTTTCCATTAAGTGCTTAGAAATTCCAATTTGAGAGAATGCTGCATTTGCTTAATTTTGGAAATATATCAAACTTTATTTTATATTTTTGTTTTTAACTGATTGAAATCAGAGTTTTCTTAGTATTAGAACAGTATTATCAGCAAAAACATATTGGTATAATATAAATGTGGCAGAAGGCGCATATTCTTTTTAATCATATTGTACAGAAATAGGAACTATACAGTTTCACTGTAGTTTCATTTTTGGGCATTCCTGATACAGGCTATACATTTGTGGACTATAAAAGTCTACTGTTTTTTGAGTTCTTGCACAGTTGTATGCAACAAATGTGTCACACAAGGGTTGTATGTATGTAATACCTGGTTAGAAAAATGTTAGGGTGAGGCTATATTTGTAGGAAGATGTACCCACTCAAAGTATACTCACTTTTCAGGTTTATTACATATAGCTAAGCTAAGCAAGCTCATCTTTTTTACTGAGAAACCTACTAAACTGGTGACTGAATCAATTGATATATTTGGGAATTTTTCATAGCAATGTATTTTTACTTTTACCAGGGCTATTTGTTATACAGAGACGTGAATAATCACAGTATGACAGCCATAAGAATAAACCCTGAAACATTGGAACAAGATGGGACCGTTGCTTTGCCAGGTATGAAACTCCAGATGTGACTGAAGATGGTGGTAGTTCACTGTTTGCATGCTCTGTATTTTCAAGTAAACGGAAGAAAAGACATTTTTTGAGAACAGAACGGAACTACTTTTTGCAAGTCTGATGTGACTCATTGCTCTTTTTCATTCAGAGGTCTTAAACCTACCCCAGCTACTGAAAAAACTTTTTAGGCTACTTAGTCATCTTAATGGAAAGACTCCAGGTGTTTAACTCCCTTTTAAAGAAGTTTTATTTCTTTATAGTTCAGGCTTTGAGCAGGTGGCTTACATATGACCTCACTTTCAATATTTTTCATGTCTAGATGCTTATCAGCATCTATTAAGGCTGTTTTTTTTAATAAAGGTGTATCCAGAAAACAAATGCTCCCAATGTTTAAATGGGGCGTGGTGGGGGAGGGCTTGTGATGGTGGTGGTGGTTGTTGTTTTTCTTTATATATAGGACCATCATAATCTGTGTCTCTATTTAGAAAATGAGTATGTTCCTGAATGTGCTTCAGTGACCTCCCTGGGGAATATATCTATTCTTAACCCCTCCTGTAAACAGCTGATGAGGGACATAATTCTCTCTCTGTCAAACAATGACAGACTTTTTCTGTATATCAGAAAACGGAAGAAAATGTCGCATCCTGACATAAATAAGGAAGAACTGATAGAAATACTCTCTAGAGTTTTATATTTCAAACATAAAAAGTATTTTTTTTAAACAATGTATGATTGTGGAATTGTATGTTGCTTTAAGTCTGTGTAACCTTTTTCAAGTCCTTCAGAATATGAACTTCTGTTTAAGCTGTTTGGTCTTTGTGGAGCTATAGGTGGCATTTGGGTGAAGCATGTTCAAGAACCTGACAGGTTGTTTTCTGGGACTGCTTTTCCACTTTCCCCTCAGTAGGGTTCTTGAGGTCCTTATCACCGATAAACAAATGGCTGTTCTTGATGCCAGTCTTCAGATACAGGCTGCACCTCCGAGCTGTTAAATTTGTTTTGCAAATCGCGACCGAAGCAAGTGCCATTCTGTAAGACAGCTTCTTTATATTTCACAAACACACTAGCATAACTTCTTAAAAACAAAAAAAAAACAAAACAAAAACAAAAAAAGCCCCTCTCAATCCTTTACTGTAAAAGCAAATATTACAACTATGAGAGTATCCATTCAGAAATCCCTCAAGCTCCTTCATACACGTGTGTTTTGTAAAGTTTGGTATCGTGTCAAAAAAAGTCTAAAAGATGTGGCTCGTAGCAGCTGTTTTCATTTCAGCTCTTGATCTGGTATGTTCTTGCTGTCTGCATGCACGTAAACTTATCTTGCAGTGTTACACTGTGGGCAGATAAAGCCTTGTTTTTTTGGCTAGGACGAATGTAAATGTTACTTAACCACTTCTGGTTGTTTGAAGGTGATACTTGAGTCGTATTCTCTGGAAGCCTGTAGCAAGGCTGTGCTTAACACTTGCCTGTACTTATGTTCCAGCTTCTTCTTTAGGTAAGACATGAGTCCTTTCTGGTATAGTAAACTCCAGATAGAAACCTTTGATATATTTTCTTGGTTTCTGGAATAATTTCCAAAGACAAATTGAAGAAGACTACAGTTGGTCATAAGAACTACTTGCTATTTGGCACATTTTATTCCATCTTGCTTTTTGCAGATACATCATTTGCCTTCTCTTTTCTATGCTGCCTATTGACTTGTTATTTAAGATTCCACTGGATATTATCTGAGTGCTAATGCTTAGGAAGTCTTCTGAAGAACATTAGCCAAAAGAAAAAAAAAAAAAAAAAAAAAAAAAGATATTCTTGTTCCATTTTCCTTTTCCTACCCTCCCCAAAAACAACCAGCTCCACAAAAAAATCTTACTGGGACTTTTGCTGGTCTTGAAAGTGACTCAAAGAAACCAAGCCAAATTGTACAATATGGACAAGTGATGGCGCCAAAACCCTGTGTTCTCAATAGTTATGCTCGTGTTAGCTTGCAACTCTTAACCATTCAAGAGATCCTAACACTTCTGAGATCCAACTTCCTATTTAACATGGCAGCAGTGCATCGTAGGATGTTCAGTTTATCTGTTATTCCCCTTGTGCACAATGTGATTCATACCTACGGTCTCTAAGAGGGAAGTTGCTTACTTTAGATGTGCCACTTCAGAATGGGAGAACCTTGTGCATCTTCTGTCCCTAGTAAAGTGTTCTTTTGGCCTAAAAAGCACAGCTGACAATAGTAAACAAGCTTCATAAATACTTCTTCCAATGTATTTTTTTCAGCTGTACTAGGAGTTTTCTTCCTACCTAGCAAAAATTACCCATCCTGATGGTTATTCTGGAAGTGTATTTTGTGTGCTTGTAGTGCTAAATTTGCTACAACTGATTGCTGCTGAATGTTTGTTCAGGTTATGATGCAGGTAGTCAAATCATGGCACACTTGTTCTGTGTCTTTTTGGAGGTCGTTGCTGTGTGTAATCAAACAGGAACGTTAACTCGCCATTTCATCACAGTTTTTCATACTAGCTCCATCAAGGAGCAAGAAGGGGAGAAGAGATGATGTAGGCTTGTATTCTTAGATTTGTAGAGAAAAGGATCCTTTTTTTTCCTCCCTAGTATGGACAGAAATGGCTGAACTGTTTTCAATAAATGCTTGACATATTCACATACAAGCCCTATAATTTCCTAAAACCCCTTGATCCATTTTCAGTTGTTTATAAACAACTGAAAATATTAGATGAATAATGACACATTTGATTGTAATCTATGTCCGTAGATTTTATACTGGACCAAATAGCTTTTTAAAGATGCTGACCTTGATTGTCTGTCCTTAGAACTGTCCTAGTCAGAGTGACAGTGAACTAGGCAGAAGCAGAGAACCGGGTATGTTAATGTAAGCTAATGTAGTGCACTCAATCTTTGTCTCTCAGATTGCCATACCGAAGGGCAGAATATCCTCTTCACTGATGGAGAATATATTAATCAAATAGCAGCATCGAGAGATGTAAGTGCAACAGGTCATGGGTATACATGTTCTCTCTCATCTGGTACTACCATTTTATAAAATGTGTGCAGTTGCCTTTTGTTTAATGTTTGGCTCTTTTCTAGCTAACAAAAATTAGAAATCCATGTAGGTAGAGATAATGAGAAATTGCTACATATGTACCCAATGAGCTGCTTTTTTTTTCTTATTCATATGTATGATTTTGATTTGTGATGAAACATAATTGTTCAGGTAGGTCCTCTTGTCTAATTAAAGTTCTTGTAATTACTTTTGTACTCGGTTTCAGCTAGATTTAATAGAAGAGGTGTTAAAAATACTATTTCCTACAGATTTTGTAGCAAATTAATTATTGGTTAATTTACTAAAGGCAAAACAAGATTAATTGTTGTATATTTTGTCTGAAAGGCAGTTACTGAATTCATAGTTCTGGATTGGCCACTGATTGTTGTAAATTTTTTTTTTGTTTTGTTTTTTGGTTTTGATGGTGAGAGGACTTACAGTAGGGGTTTAATGCTGTGGAGTAGGTCTGAAGATGGCAGGCATGTTGTCTGTAAGGAAGCTGAATGAATCTATTCTTCACTTAAGATTTGCACTATAAACCAACCCTAATACCCATAAGGATCAACACCCATAAGGAGAAACCTATTCCTGGCTACAGTTTAATGCATTCACTCTTGAAATGCACACCAGATCTTGAGCTTTGTACTGGGAGAAGTTGAGGACTTAACAAGTAGATGGAAATAACTGCAAATATATATACATATATATATTTGTAGTGAAATTGAGTTTGTGTGTGTATATATATACGTATGTGTGTGTGTATGTGTATATATATATATATATATATAAAAAAAATAATTGTAAATATATATGGCCACAAACTGAAGCATAAAAAGTTCCACAGGAACTTAAGGAAGAACTTCTTGACAGTGAGGGTGACAGAGCGC
>JAWLRI010001090.1:590930-731602 GCA_034781795.1 Crypturellus tataupa
CTGCGTGTGCAGGGGGGTTGGACTAGATGACCTCTAGAGGTCCCTTCCAACCTTAGGCATTCTATGATTCTGTGATATTTATATTTGTAGTGAAATTGAGTTAATTTCCATAGTAGTTCACTCTTTCTACAGTATAACAGAAATGCTTTGAATTTGGGCTCTGTCAGTCGGTGCTTTTTATCTTGTCATTCTTTTTTTTGTTACCAATTCTCTTCTTTATATTAAGTGTAACTTTCAGTGTGTAATCTCATAATGTAAACTGGAATATTAATATAAAAGGTGCACTTAAATCATGATAAGTAGATTAATGTATTTATTGTGCAGAATGAAGTGAACACTTTGTTTATTACAGGATGGCTTTGTAGTCCGAATATTTGCAACAAGCACTGAGCCAGTACTGCAGCAAGAACTGCAGCTTAAGCTTGCAAGAAAATGCTTACATGCCTGTGGTATCTCTTTGTTTGATCTGGAGAAAGATTTGCACATTATCAGTAAGTGCTCTTCTTTTAAGATTAATAACCAGCTAGTAGTTCAATTAATATAACTGAATCACTGTACTTCCCTTTATTGGCCTCTAGTAGGTGTAAGAAGATTCAACATGAGGATAAACATGTGGAAAAGTATGAGGGTTTTGAAATTGCTAAAAGATTATTTGACTCAGTGACCCATGTAGAAAGATTGCTGTTTGAAATATGCTGTTCATGGAGTTGCTGTAGCTTTCTAATTAAACATAATAGTTCTTGGCCTTCTGCTATTTAGAATAAATAAATCATTTGATTTATTTATCAAAGGATTAGACTACAAGAATGCTCATAAAAACATGTAGTTAAGCTATGCAGTTTGTTGCCATAGGACAAATTTTACAGAAGTTTAAAGGACTGCTGGCCGGATTAAGGAAAAAGTGAAGATACTGAAAGATAGAAAATGCTTGTTCATATCAAATTTGATCTGTAAATGTTGTCAGTGCCTAAAAAGTATTTTGGAGAAATATCCTTTCTTTTACTTTGTTCTTGTGCTCTGTTATGCTACTGCTTTTTTTCAGAATAAAAGGATATTTGTATATATATCCTCCTATATGAGGAGGATGTAATAACAACCAAGTGCAGTTACTCTGCTATTCTTAGGCTAGCTCTTTCTTTTTGAACGGTGCTGGGTCTAGCTCAGCAAATTATCGTGTGGCAGCAAAACTTCGTTTCACTTGCAGCTTTCTTGGAAGCTTTCCTGTGATCAGACTTCAGTGACAGAATATCTGTGGTAAGGTTAGGTTGGCAAAGAATAACATGATCTGTGAAGCTACCTGTTAATTCAGATCTTGCTTGTGCAGGTACAGGTTTTGATGAGGAATCAGCTGTCCTTGGTGCTGGAAGAGAATTCGCACTAATGAAAACTGCTAGTGGAAAGGTATTGGAAACATTTTGTAATAAATACTAAATTGTATTTATAAAAAAATATATATATTATTAATTTCCCCAATTCCTTTCTACCTTCTTAATATGTTAGAATGAGTTTATATGTAAGGCCATTTCTAAAGGAAAAAATAAAAATGACTAATTGAAAATTTAAGCAGATGAAGGGTTGGAGCCCTTGGGAAGTCTATTGTTAACAGTGTTAATGAATATATAGAAATGTTTACAGTCAATCTCATTTGGAGATAATGTGGGGCCCTGTATTGGATTAGTGGGGTTATCTTTGTCTACAAATGGTGTGTTAACATATTTACAGACTTTCAACCTCTACATGTCTCTTTATAAATATCTACTTGTAGTCATTTGTTTAAACTCAAAACTGATATTTTTCAGACAATTCAGAGAATTATCTTGAGACTTCCCCATATGAAGGATTCACTTCACTTTAAAACCTGTTCTAGTTTAATATGACAGCTCTACTCAGTGAAGGTTATTTAATTTTTCTGAGGCACTTTGATATTCAATGAAATTTAAAAGTATTTTTGTTTACTCTCTCTTACTTTTCATGTTACTGACTATTTTTCTCAGTTTGGGAAAGTAATATTTTGTTTATCTATATAAGCATAGAACTTTGTTTTCTTCTGATCAGAAATCTGTTGCTTTATTGGAATGCAGACCTTGCCCTGCTCCTGTCCAAAAAGCAAGATTAATGAAAAGGGCCATAAATAGTGGGAACTAATTTGTTCCTAGTAAAAGTTGAATAATGAAGAATACAGGGTTTGATCAAGCAGAACTATTGAGACATTAGAGGAGACAGACTGATTTGATCTTTGTACTGATAAATGCTTCTTTAAATTAAAATGAACACATTTCCTGGTTTTGTCTTGTAAGTTCAGCTTACTAAAACTTGAAATGCATAGGTCATAATGTAAGGCATCTCCAGGTGCCCACAAATATTAGATTAGCTGTGTTTTTTGTTTATTTGCTTGTTTTAATAGTGCCATTGTCCTTAGTTCTGTATTTGTTAGTGCAAAGTATTATATTTCTTAGTTTTTTTTTTTATTATTTTTTTTTTTATTTTTTTTTTTAAGATTGAGGTACTTAGTGGCCACTGTGTTTACAGAAAAGAAGTTAAATAATTAAATAAATTAAATAATGCATGCCTCATGTAAAATGTGCTGTCTTTTTTTTTATTTTTTTTTTTTTTTTTTTTTTTTTAGCTATTGTTAAAAGACCATATGGCTTTTACATGGACCTAACATTTCTGTCTTAAAAGTTAAGCTCCTCGGAACAGTATTCTCTGAGTTTAGATCTTTTAGTAAGACAGATGTCTAACTCAACAGAACGAGGTAGAACTTCATGAAAATGCTTCCTCTATGAATTCAGAGTTTTAGGATAGAAGTTGAAATGGTATAATAAAGATCAGGAAATAATCTGCGCATTTTGAAAACTGCGTGCTCTCCAAATGAAGGTGTAACCTTTATGTGCTGTGATGTAGCTGGAAATGCTGTCCTGTTTCCTTCTAGATTTATTATACTGGCAAATATCAGAGCCTTGGAATCAAGCAAGGTGGTCCATCAGCAGGCAAATGGGTTGAACTGCCAATCACAAAATCTCCAAAGATAATTCAGTTCTCTGTGGGACATGATGGTTCACATGCCTTACTTGTTGCAGAGGATGGAAGTATATTCTTCACAGGTTCTGCTAGTAAAGGAGAGGATGGGGAATCAAGTAGGTATTATGTTTTTTGATCAATATTCAATAAAAGCCCTTTAACCACTTGTTAATTTGAGAGGAACAGGCTAATATTTTTCAAAGACCCTGTAAGCATTTGATTGATAGAATTAGGACATATATTTTATGTAGTAGATTTGATTACTAGGTTTATCTTTGAGAGATGCATTTGAATAATTACTCCATATTAAAAAAAAATAGAAGTGGAGCACAGCATCTAACTCTGAAGTTATGTTCTTGAGCAAAAGAACTGATTGCTATAAGAACTGTGCTGTTACATATTTCTTGTTTTTTCTAGTATCAGGTTTCATTACTTTCTACATAAACAACTTAATGCTTCTGGGTTTGAATTTTAACTGGCACAGAAGTTCTAACAACCAGTTTCAGGATCTCTGCCAGCTAGAGATGTTAAACTTGGTTTTAGCACAGTTTGCATTATGTGGTTAGAGTACTGTTTTAAAGCTTTTCTGAGGAAAAAGTAGTGTCAAGTTTGATCAGAAAGGTAGTACAACTTGATTGGAACTTCATCTTGAAAGGGAAATATCAAACTTAAGGCTTTGCATTATTATTTTAGAGAACTTGGGGATCAGTATTATTGCCAGCCATCCTTTCCAAGAATGACATGAATTAGCAATTGTAGAATTACAGCTTTCAAAAGTTAAATACTACACTTTATGAAACACAGTTTTAGGTGATTTGTGGAGGGAGGATAAAGGCTATATTCTGATTAAAAAAAAAAAAAATCTCCTGAAGACCCTTTTTTCTGAGCTTTTTTTCTCATGTTTTTATGGGATAATATAATGTAGATTTATAGATATTTTCAAATAGTGTTAAAACCTAACTCAAATTTGCATTCATATCTCATCAATGTTCTATTTAAAGTGTCATTTGATACTACCATCACAAAAATATGCTTTTCAGAAAAAAAATGGTTGCTGAACAGTTCAGTCTGTCAACTACAGAGTTTAGACTCAGATTTAAGAAGACTGAGACTTTTCTTCATCGTTACCATCAATAATAAATAGGATAAGTTTACATGGAGATTTGAGTATTAAGTCTTTGCGCAGTGGTAGATGGTTAAAATTTAAATATTCCTGTACATGGCATGAGAATAGAGTCCAACTTTGTCTCAGTTCTATAGTGGATTTTTTTCTTAAAAAAAAAAAAAAAAAAAAAAACCTATACGTGTGACTTGAAGCAGGACTATACGTGTGACTTGAAGCAGGAACAAAGCTTTTAAGTTGCTATAAATACATTTCTGTGGAAAAAATTACTATATTAACAGATTTCCCAAGAATATATGTTATTTCCCTTTAATATATTTCAAAGAAGGCATGAATGTATTTCAAGATTGAGATTGTTTTATGTCAGTGGAGTGTATTTGTATGTGCATGTGCACATACATGTGAATGTGCGAGCTCATGTGTGTTTGTATACATATATGTAAAACTATAAAGATAATACTGAAGAATCATAAGTGAAATAAAACTATTGAGTCAAGATTTTGGTTGACATTAAGATTTTAGAGAAACCAGTAGAACCCAGTAAAGGCTAGATCAGGAACAAGGTTGTCAGAGTATTTTGTCAGCAGTTTGAAAACTAATCCCTACTTACAAAACAAGTGTTACAGTTTGTGGTAAATTGTTCTTTAAGGTTTGTTTTGTAGAATGAGTTGTGATTTCTTTCTTTATTAAAGCTAAAAGTAGACGACAGTCAAAACCTTATAAACCCAAAAAAATAATTAAAATGGAAGGAAAGATTGTGATATCGACAGCTTGTAATAATGGAAGCAGTTCTGTAATTTCAAAAGATGGAGAACTCTACATGTTTGGAAAAGATGCCATTTACTCTGATAGTACAAGTAAGTTTTTTATTATTATTTGTTTTGTTTTGTTTTTCTTGAAGTAATTTCTCAAATAGCATAATTGAAATAAATTTGGGAGAAAGCTTTTAACCTTTGGAATGAGGTTTTATATACTTAGCTCTAAGAGCTGTCAGAATCTCTGCTGATTCAGTGAAGTATAAGAGATGGTTAGAAAGAGAGGACAATTTCCTTAAGATCTTTGAACAACACATTTAACTACTGGTAATAAGTACTGAAATAAAACCTTCTACTATGTCAAAAAATCAATTATTAGATTAGTTACTAGAAGGCCACACAGGTAAAAGTCATGGAAATGAGGCAGCAGGTCTTGGACTAATCAGGCCTTACAAGTTTCTTTGCACATAGGATTTCTTGTTTTGAGTTGTCTCTCTTTAAATTCAAATATTAAAAGTAAAAATTCCAATTGTGCTAAGATGGTTAGAAATATTTTTCAGAAGTAGTGATTTGGGGCCTCAGGGATGGGGAATTGTTTTTAGCTTATTTTATAGAACAAATAATGTGGGACTGATTTTCCTTTTGTTTCTTACTCTAGCATTGTATCATGGATGTTTCCTTCTCAGGAAGAAACTAATGTTTACCACTCAATATTTTGTGTCTCCCAGGTTTAGTAACAGATTTGAAAGGGCACTTTGTGACTCAGGTGGCCATGGGCAAAGCTCACACCTGTGCATTAATGAAAAATGGAGAAGTTTGGACGTTTGGTGTAAACAATAAAGGGCAGTGTGGACGCGACACAGGTTCCATGAGTCAGGGGGGAAAAGGTGAGGAACGTAGATTTTTTTTCTTCTTCTTCTTCTTTTTTTTTTTTTTTGTTCTTGAAAGTGACAAGTAAAAACATAGCTATGTATTTAATATAATTCTATAGTCTATAAAAATGTAATTTTAATTCTACACCTTAGTGTGTGCAATGTGCTTAAAGTTGACAATGAATGCTTTCCTTACACTTGTCAGGCATTTGGTTCTCTGAACATAGTAATGTACAGTTATGTAAAAAGTAGTTACTTTTATCTGTGAAAGAGGGCTTTTATTTAAAACCAAGGAACCAGCCCAATCTCGTTATTGTAATTATATTGCTATGGAGTTGCCCTTTTCTTACAAATTTATGCCTTTTTTTGGCCTCAGTCTTGAGGCTGTCCTGTTTCCCTGAGCAGGGCATGAATGTGTGAATGTATCTCCGTTTCTTTCTGCATGCAGCTGACTTTCCCTTGCTCCTAAATTGCAGTGTGAGAATCTGCCTGCTCCACCTTTGCAGGCCTGGAGTGTTTTGTATATGCCAAGTAGTAGATCTAGGGTATACTGGGTACAAATATATAATTGTTCTTCGGGGGGCAAAGCCTAAGTATCTTAAGATCATCTAAGTGTTTTTCAGTAGCCACTGTTGGCCTTGGAAAACTGCTAGTTTTTGGTGTTTCGATATCATACTAGGTTTTGGAGTTGAGAACATGGCAACAGCAATGGATGAAGACCTGGAGGAGGAATTGGATGAAAAAGATGAGAAGTCCATGATGTGTCCCCCAGGCATGCACAAATGGAAACTGGAGCAGTGCATGGTGTGCACTGTTTGTGGAGATTGCACGGGCTATGGAGCTAGCTGTGTCAGCAGTGGTAGGCCGGACAGAGTGCCTGGAGGGTAAGGAAATGCATTTACTGTAGCATGTTGAATATGCACCCAACTGCTGTGTACTGTGTACAATTTTAGACTGAAGTTTATGGAAATTATACATGCTCTTAAAATCAGAAGTAGGTTAACATTTTCAAAGACAACTTGATAAGATTGCAGATAAATAATTTCAAATTTATTTACATTTCTTTAGGATATACTTTCCACTTTACTAAAAGCTGTCAAATGTAGATAATACAGTTTGCATTTTGCCTTGGTGGCAAAGTACGGTAGTCCACATGACAGAGCTACTGGCTTTATGATAACCTTTCTTCATCCTATAAGAGAAGAATTCTTCTCCAGTATTGCATGTGCTCAGTATTTCCTTGTTTGTGTTTTCCCATAGTGTACTTTAAATGAAGAAAAATTAATGCTATCAGTTAAGGTGGTTTTGGTCACTCTATGCTCTCTGGCATTATTGCAACCACATCTAGGATTTAAAGTAGCTATACTTCCTGTTTACTTTGGGAAGAACTACATGCCTTCAGACAGAGCAGAGTAACAATGTCTGTTTTAAGTACCAAGGGCAACAGTAATGCATGAAAATCAAGGTAGTGACGAAGCAACTCTGTTTGCTGCAGAATCTGTGGCTGTGGCTCAGGTGAGTCGGGCTGCGCTGTATGTGGCTGCTGCAAGGCGTGTGCTAGAGAACTGGATGGCCAAGAGGCAAGGCAAAGAGGAATCCTTGATGCTGTAAAAGAGATGATACCTTTAGATCTCTTGTTGGGTAAGTCATGGGAAATGAGCAAGCTGGTTGGGTTTCTCATTTAACTTCCTTATTGTAGGGTTTGTTTTGTTGTTGTTTCTAGTTAAGTAGGTATATTTTTCTTGAGACTTTTGTTCATGCTCATTAAACAAAATCTAAAGCCGTAAGACAGACTTAACAAGCTGGTATTGAAATGGTGTTTTTTCAGTTATTGCTTATGTTTGCATTTCCCCCTGCCTGCCTGCTGCCCACATTATGCGATAAGGCTCTGTATCTTAATTAGTGCAGTTTGTTGTTTGAGGTCATCAACTTCAGGTTTCTGTCATAGTTTTCGTACGGCAGTTATGGATAAAATGTTGCCTGTCAGGCAGGGTTTTTTTTCTTAGGGATGTCATAAAGAGGGATTTTCCTGGTAAGTAAAACATTTTATACTTGATCTTACCACTAATGTGTGTGCTGTTTTGGACTTGTCTCGTTAGGGTGCTAATCCTGATACTAAAGTTGTTTGTGCCCTTTTGAGATAACCTTCAAATTTTGTTATAATCTAGCAGAGTGTTTTTTCCTTCCCCTCCCCTGCCCCTGTCCCCCCCCCCACCCACCCTTTTTTTGCTGGTAGAATGTTGCATAAATTTCCCCATGAAATGGGGAATGACATTTCTTGAAAATATTTTCTTTTTTGCCTCTCAGAAATGTTTATAGAAAAAGAGCTGTCAGGAATGTAGAAAATACTAAAAAATTACCTTAGGCAAGGAAAGGCATTGGGTATAATGGAGCTGGAAAAATATATATTGGAGTCTTGCCTTCTTAAATAATCTGCTATAAAAACATTTCTAATATATTCTCTTTGTACTCTAATATTACTCAAAAATGGTCAGTTTTAGGTTTCGGGTAGATTTGATAGCCCTAACTTTTCTTTATAATTTTTTTTTTCATATTTAAATGAATATTTAGACCATAATTCTACGTGGAGGTAGCAACTGATGTAGAAAAATACTGTAAAATAATCAGGGTTATGACCTGAAAATACTTGAATCTCATCCTTTTTTTCTTTTTTTTTAAAAAAAAAAAAAAAAAAAAAAAAACTCTGAAAAATAGTGGTAAATAGTAAAAATAAGTTTTACCATGGAATTTCCCTCTTTTCCTCCCCTCCCAATACAAAAGTTACTTAAAACCTGGCAGTGGTTCTCTTGATAAGTTGTTTAACTTTCACACAGGTACTCCTAAGTATAATTTGCTTGCATATGGCTAGCACAGAAATAGGTTTGTACTGTGTTGCACTAACAGTGAGTGTGACAGTAGCAGCATCTCTGCTTCCCGGTCATATTTCCTGTGCTTCACCCAGCTTTGCTAATGCCTCCGAGTGGGATGGACAACAACTCTTGGGTTTGTGCTGGCTTTGGCATAGTTTGAGCTCAGTGCATTGAACTGATTAGGGCACATCTAGGGAAATGACAGTTTCCAGGTGCAGTTTTGTTTGATGCCGGGAGAAGGGGGGGCTGGTGGTTGGCCTGTTTGAAGATGATACGATTTGGGAGATACTGCTGAAGGAATTTTGGAAAAAAGGTAGTTCTCTCAGCAGTTTTATTGTTATATTAATTCTAGACATGTTTTCTGTTACAAAACTGCTTTTTGGTGTGTTGGAATTTTAATTGGATAATGAGGTTAGCCAATAAGGTAAATATATCAGGATTTACATACATGTATGCCTGTGTTAAAAGAATTGCACGTTTCCTAATAAGCACAGACTGTATGGTGGTAGTGTTCTTAAACCTAACAAAAATCCAATTCATTTCAAATGCTTAAAAACAATAAAGCTACTTAGTTACAGTGCTTTCTGAAAAAGTCTGAGGAAAAATACACAGCCATGGCAACCTAGAACTAAATGTAAATATCTATGTCTGATGGAAAGAACCCTATACTTGGTTAACTGATGTTGAAATTGTAGCAGACTTGTGAAAATAAGTAGGTTTAGACATGAGACCTAAAACACGTGAACACCTGAAACTTGCTCCCCTAACCGCCTCATCAGAGCCATGTAAAGGGCGAGCAGTACGCCCCAGTTTTGATTTACTTGGTAAAGTTTGCTAAGGTTTATTACTATTAAAAAATATATATATATATGTATATATATATAAAGTTCTTATATGTTTAATTTTCTTAATTGATATAGCTGTACCTGTTCCTGGAGTTAATATTGAAGAGCACCTTCAGTTACGGCAAGAAGAAAAGCGGCAACGTGTTAATAGGAGACACAGACTGGAAGAGGGAAGAGGTAAGTGACCTTACTGGTGAGAGGCTTGAGTAGTTAAAGCCAGCCAATCTAGTTTCTAGAAAAGCAAATTAATTAGTTTGTTCAAGTAGAACAGTATAGTTTACACACGACAATCTGAACCTTTTACCTTATGTTGTTTATCCTGCTCTGAAAATTGTGAAAAACCTGTAGGTTTGTCAAAGTTTGCTCAGAGTTTTAGTGGTGAAGATTTAGTCAGTTTTCTTTTTGTTGTTTCCTAATTTAATCATGTTTTTCCAAGTAGATGCTAATTCTGCCTTATATAAAGAGTTGGAATGACTATATACCTGCCTAATGCTGTTGATGAATGAGTTATGTTGTTGCTATAATGTTAATTTTTAGTATAACAATAATAAAAGCTTTGTATTTTATAGAAGGACTTTTTCCCTATTAGAGTAACATGAAAGAAGCCTGTTACACCAACCAAACTATTTTAGAAAATACACTATCATTTTAAAATTTTCTGGTTATATGTATTGCCTGCTTCAAAAGTTTCTGCTGGTTTTTACACAAATGCTTTGATAGGTTTTCAAAATGCCTCCTGTTTTTAAAATGCTTTAGGGTGTTAATGTGGAAAATAAATGAGAGATTATGACTGATTGAACTCCTCTTTTATGGAAGTGTACTGATGTGGTTGGTAAGATCCTCTGTGGAGAAGAGGAACCATGTTGTTCAAGCTTTATGGGCTTCTCCTGTTGGAGTAAATATCGTTTTGATTGTTCTTTTGAGAATCAGATACATTTTTTTTCAGATGTAAAATGTACTCCGTGATCAAATTTAGCTCCTAAACTGCCAGCCAGTGTGGGACACCTTTTGGATTTGACTGGCATGGAAGTCTTTGCATAAATAGGGAAGGATGTGAAGGCAAAGCTTTACTTTATATGCATGTGGAAAAGGACATAATATTTATTTTTCTTTAAATCTCTGGAGGTTGCTTTCACCCCAGATGTGGCATTCAGTCTCTCCTGTACTGAAGCTGCCTACTGCTGGCAGGAGTTAGGTCCAGCTAGCAATGCTAGAGTGTCCTACATCAGCGTGTCTAAACTTTCTTCTTCAATGCTCCTTACTGAAGTAAAATTGTAATTATATGTTGGGGTGGGGAGAAAATCGAAAGAGGAGCATTTTGACTTATGTCCATTTTTAAGGTGTTATAAGCCCTCTTTTTTTTTGTGTGTGTGTGTGTGTATTGATCTTTTGACTCTAGAAAAGCTTTGGTAAAGCAAAATGAAGGCTAAATTATCTCTTTGCAGAGCTGCCATTCAAGTGACAATGATTAATTTGATAGGTTGGAAATCTGTGTGCTGTAATAGGTTAATGTTCCAGGGCGCTTTTGTTCCAGAGTGCCAAATCAGCAAGAAACAAAACAAAGAGTTGCTTTTGATTTAGATAGCAATGGAATCCCTCTCTAAATGTTGTGGATGACCTGCTGAAAAATGGGGAGGTGCCTTGAGAAGAAAAGAGCTATGAAAGCTTTGTGAGTTAGGGCAGGAGAAAAATTTTATAAAATACATATATTTTTTCCATCTTCTGGATTGGAAAGCTGAAAGGATATTTGAAATTGTCATTGACACATTGATACTAATTAATGTTACTGCATTTTCATCCAAGAGTAATTTATTTAAGAGCAACTACCTCATTTCTCAGCAGGACTATACTGAGTAGTGAGTAGTTAATTTATGATGAAAGACTTTTTAATTGTAGGTTTCATTTGTAGGTAGATTAGATGATATTTGCTGTGAAAGAAATATAAATGGTAGGTAACTTTTGTTTAGAGTCAGTTGTGTTAGAGGATCTGTGCCAATCATTTTGGTTCAATGTCTGTGCTCTTTATCAGTGCAACAAGTGCAGTGTGTATGGATAACCAATTTTGCTTCCTTTGGATGTTTCCCAACTTTATGTCTCTCTTCTGAAATTAAGAGAGATAGTAAGGGAACTGCTGCAGATCTGCACCATCCAAAGAGATTTGTTCCAAACCTGTTCCAAACTATAAGGCAAATCTGGGCTTTGCTTTTTGACCAAACACCAATTTTTGTAGTCCTGGTACGTGAAATTATACCTTAGTGGACTGTAGAATTGCTGAGTAAACAGGTTAAGCTGTTAGCATAGGATGCACAGAAGATTACATTTGTAAATATACTAGTGTTTTTTTTTGAAGTCTATATAAGACAGCAGTAGCTGTTTAACAAAAAAGAAATCCATTAAGCACAATTATTATAATTCAAACAATATATTAATTTAAAAATAGATATGAAAGAAGCAACTAAATTGCATAATAAATTAATGATTGTACATCAGTCTATGGAGTCTCTAAACCCTCAGTTTTGCAATTTATGGAATATATAAATGTGCAGGTGAAAAACTGGTTCATTTGTTGTAAGTAGGTATATGGAATACACTTTGTAGAGCGAATGTAAGGAGGCCAAGATGGTGAGCAAATTGCAACAGTAATTTCTGTGGCTCTTTCTGATGCTTGAAGTGGTGTAACTTAGAAGCAGGAAGATTTCTGTCTGATGTTTAAAGAATATCTCAGGCTTCAAGAATATGAAAACTTTTATTTAAATAACAATATACAAAAAGTACAGAAATAACTCTTAATATGGTGATAATAAATGGTCTCTGCTCACTGCTATTTTATGGTCTCAGCTTGTTAATGTAAAAGCCTTTAGATAATCCTTACCAATTTAGAGATTTCATATGTAATGAGAGATGAGAGATTATCTTAGTTGAGTGCCATTTTTGATGGAACTGAAATTAAGTATTTGTCCTTAATTTCACTTTTTAAAATGTGTGAAATATTTTTCTATAAAATTTACCAAATGATTTACCTGGCTAAATATTTATTAGGTGCCTACTTCCCTATTTTATTAAAAAAGTCTTTTTTCTTTGTAATTTTTCAGAAGCCAAAAATATGGTTTTACAGTAGGAAGTGCAATGCAGAAGTGGACTTCAGTTACTAAGAAACTGTACTTAGAAAATTCCCATGTTTAAAAGCAAAAAATCTGAAAGAAAACACTAAAAAGTTAAAAATAAAAGAAGCAAGAATCCCTGTGCAATCCCAATTTCTACTGCTTGTGTACACACCTCATGATACAATTTTCAGTTATTGTGATCGTGCCCTGTTTGTTTTCTCAGGAAACCTTAAGTGCTCTGTGCATTGGTCTAGGAGAGGACAGTTGAGATCCTTGAATTTGTTTCTCTCTAATCACAACCATCCAAACAGCAATTATTTAGCAAGAAATAATAATTAAAAATAAAATCTTAATTTAAAAACTGAAAATTAAAATTAAAAAATAAAATTAAAAAATCATGAAACTGTGGAACATAGTGTTTGCTGTTTGAAAGCAGGTAAGTGTGCATAAGGTGATACTAATCATGTAACTTTTCCTGTAGTCCACCGTCTTACTCAATAACCTGATCTTATTTTGATAGAAAATGTAGCAAGGGTTCTGTGGATAAATGATTTTTCTTATTAACTTATTTTCTTATTACCTTATGAACTCACTGCAAGAGAAAGACCATTTTGAACGGACTGGGTCCTGTAGAACTTGGAAAGAAAAACCCTAGTTTTAATATTCTTTAATGTTGGGAACTTTGACTTGGTAGCTTAGCTATGCAAAGACATTTGTTAAAAAATGAAGTGGGAGAGTGGATTTTCTTGCATCATCTGGTACCCAATGTAAAATAGCAGCACTGAAGTGTGCTAGTGACTCTACTTATCTGTATAACTTGAACTGCAAAAAAGTATCTGACAAGAGTATGTTAGTCCTTTTGAAGGACTCGATCACAGGAGGTTCCCCACTCTTCTCCCTGTTAACCCTCACTGTAATCCTCTGTGGTCATATTTTTACAAAAGAGGATATCTAATCTAAGAAGATGTCTAATATATGGCTGAATCTAAATACTGTTCCCTTTGTGCAGGGGACCTCAGATGAAAGCAGATATGGACTGGATGAGTTGTTCTGCTGGTTTATTTCCATGGGTGTTATTTGGGGAAAGAAAGGGTCCTTCATGTATTGCCAGCACATAACTGAAAATGCAGACATCACAGAATCAAAGTTAGGTATTTGCTATCATATTATGGTCCTGTAGCAGATTTGGAATGCATTAAAAAGCCAAACAGCAGAGCAGATTTACCTAATCTGTCACATGGCTCAGATACAAACTACCACAAAAGGGAGGAGTGTTGCCTCTGCCTTGCTTTGGGACTTGGATTCTGCAAGTAGTGGATGAGAAGATAGAGGATGTAAGGACACCCAGGAGCAGAGAGGTCAGCAGGCTGGATACTGTTCCAGGGATTTCTTCTGGAATAGAGGAGTCTTGTTCAGGTGAATGGTTTGGACCTAAGGGCAGCATCTTACTAGTGATTTCTGCATTCCTTATGTTCCCTTTCTCCCAAAACATGAGTCTTTTACTCATCCCAATGTACTTCAGTTCCTTCTATCCTATGATTCTCTCTTTGCCACCTTTTCAACACCAAAACATTAAAGGTTGCCTGTAGGCTGAATATGATCCCTTGGCTCTATGTTGTACAGACATTTTTCTGGAATGTTGGATCTTTTTCCCCCTTAATTTTCTATTGATTACAGATCTTCTGTTCAATCACCCACAAGTACCTTGGTCACTTATGCTTCAACCTACTACAGTCAGCTCAGTCTTTGGATCTCACTTTGCAACTGTTTTCTCATCTTAGTTTCACTCTTTTCATATTGTCAGGTCTACGCTGTCTTTCTTGGGCTTTTCATTTAATTAGGAACTTCTCGGTAAGCAAGTCCCAGTCCTCCATCACTCTTTTTTGTTTGTTTTGTTTTTTAACTCTGTTTAGTCATTTTCTTTTCCTGCTCTTCATCCAGCTTGCATCTGTAATTTTTGTTCTCTAAACACCTTTAGCTTTTGTATTTGTTTGCCTGTTGTTTCTCTCTCCCTTTTCTTTCTTTTTCCCAGTTTGCCTTGGTAGACAATGCCTCAGTGTGTCTCCTCCAACTTTAGAAGATAGAAAGAGGGAAAGAACAGTCTAACTTTGTTGTTGTGCCTAAGCAAGGCAAAGCAGAAAATTGAACAGAGAACAGTCTGGTGAAAATTAATTGCTTGTGAATTGTTAATTGAGACTGTGGTCTATTAATAGATAGATCTATTAAATGTAAGAGATGGTTGAGAGGAGGCTGTGAAAAGTGCAATCACAGGATAACTAAAGGAAGAACCTGTAAGATAAAGGTAAATAAAAAGCAAATGGTGTGAGACCTTGATTGTCAGAAGAGTGAGTTCTTAGCAGGACAGCCTGTTCTGGCTGAACTGTCAGAACAAGCATCCAGATAACCATATTAGAAGCACCACCAACATAAAATCTGCTGTACATAGAACCATGCACTAATAAAGAGATTATTTTAGTCAATGTAGATAAAAAAACTCAAAGCTAGGAGGAAAAGCAGTAGCATATTTTTTATCACATTCCCATTTTTCATTTTTAATTACAGTAGGGTATAAGTAGTTAATATAAAACTTGTGAACCTCAGTAAGTGAACACAAGCTTCTTCATCTGAAACTTCCAATTTCCACTTAAATTTCTATTATACTGTTTCCTTTCAGTTAAGTATCTGAAAGAGTGAAGGTCAGGAAACCTGAGATGATGGGCATTTACAATACCCTAGTGTATATTAACCTATTCATAAAGATTAGACTATTAGTGATGAGGCAGGGAGGAAGAATTACCTGTTTTCATAGGTCTGCTGAAATATTTCTTAACATCACACCCTTTTTTTTTTTTTTTTTCAGTAGTTGTTGCTGTTTTGGGCCTGTGGGATAGTGAGAAGAGCATTTGCCAGAATTTAGCAGCTCTTAATTTGTGGGTTTCATTGGTTATCTGACTTCTGGAACAAGGAGGTAGTGCTCCGAAGAAGGTTATGGTGGATGCTAACCTTTGAGGCTGAGGGGAACAACTTGAACCACAAAGTGTTGTTAAATAAATACGATTGCTTTCTTGAAATACAGATCTCTCACACTTGACTTCTGCATAGAAGGGGGAAGTATTCAAAGAATGACTCAAATAGACTTCAGAATAAGTGAGCAGATATCAAAAATCAAATGGTTCAAATAATTCTTGGTCCAGAACAGATGTTTTTGGCTCACTATTTTCTTTATGAACAAAAACTCTGAATTTTAAATAAGGGTAACTCTGGATAGCCGTGTGGCTGTGGGTTTCTTTTATTTAGCATTGATTAGTAATGCTAGCGTTGATTAATAGTATTGTTCTGAATTAGTATTTTGAATGTAATATTTTTTAGGATGTAAAGAATGATATTTAAACTAATTTTATTATTTAAGAGTAATGGATATTCATTATCAAACTTTATCCTAGTCTAAGTCTGTTGTATTTCCATTGCCTGTAAGTTGTGTACTCAAAAATTCTGGTAAAACTGTTGTCATGGCCTCCTTATCATTTCTTTGCATAGTATTTTTGTCTTATTATCATAAAATACTAAATTTATTTTAAGAAATGTCTTTTGAATTTAGAAAAACAAGCTTATTATTTAATGAAATATTCATTTCTTTCATTGCTTTTAATTTGAATTTTGTTTAACATACTGTTTCCATTTTTTTGTGAGCTTTTCTATGCATGTGCAAAATGTTTCTCCTCAGGCCCCCTTGTATTTCCTGGTCCAATTTTTATGAACCACCGAGAACAGGCTCTAGCCAGAATCAGACCCCATCCAGCACAGCTAAAGCATAAACGGGACAAGCACAAAGGTATTTGGTCTTCCTTACTGGCTAGGATGGAAATAAGCCCATGCTCCCAGGCACCTCTTCCATTTGCTGAATCTCTCTTTTCAAAGCAATGCATCAAATAGATTCTGCTTTTCTTCTGTACCTGAGGAGAAAGAGAACGCATTTAGATGTTGACCTGCTTTACAAGTATAAGTTAATCTAATTCACCTTTATGTTTCTTTCCTTTTTCTTTCATGAATGTCATTGTTTTTCTGTGTCTTTCCTCATTTCTATGGTTTTCTTTTTCCTAAAGCTCTTTAATTTCACCATAGAAAATTTTAACACCTTCCAATGAATCAAATATGCCATTTGCACTGTTACTATTTTTATTGTCTGTGTGTATATCTGGGGCAACTTTTAATGCATTTTATTTTAGTTGACTTAAGTCTGTCGTAAAATTTACTTCTCATAGTATGAACTCTATTAAAGTCTTTTTTTAAAATGGAAATATTTAAAGTTAATGTAAATAACCTAAGTACAAGCAAAAGTGTAATTTTTTACACTGCAGTGTTCTTTGCAGTTAAATGCCTTTTATCAGAATTGTAAGTGTGGGCAGTCTTCGGTATCTAACATTTATTTATCTGGAAGGCTTCGTTCATTAAACCTGGTATTCAAAATATGTAATATTCCCAGGTACAAGTGGCTTTTCTTTAAGCAAGATAGTTCATTACTAACTATTTCAAGAGAGCTTATTAAAGTTGAGCAAAAAGTTATTACAAATATGTATGCATACGTGTATACATACAGATGTCTGTTTTATATATTTTTGGTATATTGTAATATATACATATATATATATATATATACTATATATATATATATATATATGTAGACAAACCTAAGTGAACAAAGCAGAAAGCTCCTTAAATAGTGAGGGCCTAGAATGCTGTGAATAGACTTTAAAGAATAATTAAATGTAGAAAAAAGAGAAAGAAAAAAGTGGGTAGTATGGCATTTCACTTGAATCAAAAGTATTTAGTGAAGATACACAAACATTATCTGACAGTTTGAAACATTTCTGGGTATGTTTTTGCTGTGTATGAGTAATATACATACCTAATTAATAACATATCTGTAGATGGACTAAGGAAAATACAGTCTTCCTGGGGAGATCTTTCATGCTGAAGGATAAAACATAAGGAAGCTGAACGCTGTAGTTTGAGTGATAGTGAACAGATAGTCATCTTTATCATCTGGATCCTTCTGCTTGTTGTAGTGCTTTGTAAGCCCTTGTCCTTGCAGGCATGGAGTGAGTTCATCCTGCCTACCTCTGTGTATCCTGGGCATGTTTGTAGATGGAGCTCCTTCTAGTTCTGGGGGAAATATTTCCTTAGGTACCTCAGATGTCTGCTATAAGTTGTATATATTGGGGTCATTTTGAGTTTCCATTGTTTTTTGAAACTGTAAGCCCAATGCAAAGGTCTGTATTATGTTGAAAGATTTTGCTAGATGTGTTCTGTAGAACAGACAAGGAGTATTTTTCTGAAGTAGCATCTTTAAAAGTGAGCTTTGAGAGACCTCTTAATCACAGAGGATTGCTTGCCACAAGAAGACAACAAATTTCACTACAAACTAGAAATAACTCTTAACTTTTGGAAGAGCTTCAAAGTGAAAAAGGAAGACTGGTGAAGGGGGCTGTAGTCACATAATGTGAAAGGGGAACTCCCATGGAAAGGATAAGAAATGTTCTTCAGAAGGGTTGTATTGTACACCTGTTATATTCTACACAGAAAATAGTAACACTAATCCTCAATGCTCTGAAGCTGTGATGTTGACATCATGACACTGGCACTGGAATGCTTTCCAAACCAGCACTCTGATTTCTGATGCTTCTATTAAAACAGTCTTGAACAAACTATACACAGACCTTCAAGAAAATTTATTATCCCGGTAGTACTGATGAGACCAGTACTGAAGCTGTTAGTAACTGTCCAGGCCTGTAGTTATGCAGAACTTTACTTGATAATGACATGCATAAACTTGAACTTGAACAACTTCTTCAGCACTGACAGTTATGGCCTAACTTAAACTTTTTTAATGGTATAAAATTTTCAAATCTACCTCTTGTACATGGAATTCTGTTGAATTGCTCTGTTGAAAACTCCTTTAGTATGAACACTCGTTTTCTGGGAAGCTCGCCTGTCATCCACTCATCTTTACTCAGGGTCCATAGTCTGGTGTATCAAGACCGTTGTTACAAGGAATGCATTAAACATCATCTTTCTGATCTTTGCATATTTATTATAAGTGCAGGTGGAAAGGATTTGATAGCCCTTTCTTGGGTTATCAAAGCACTGAGTGCTTTGAAACTGAGAAGAAAAATAGCTTGTACTTCAGCCTTATTCTAACATAAGGTAGTATCTTAGTAATCCCCATCTCTAATCCTTAGAAGATCACTAGGGATTTGACTAAAAAAAGATATATAGAAATCTGCGCATGTCTTTCTCTTCAGCTATGGAAATCAACTGAGTAGAAACTAAAAACAAAGCAAACTCAAATCAGTTAAACATTTGTAGGAATTGTCACCTCTTTTCTTGTTTGGACAGTTGCTGCAATTAAATATTTTGTGTGTCCTCAAAAGGACAAAGGTTAGAAGAAGCTGAATTTGTATGCATGAAAAATGTTATTTATCAGCCAAATGCTAATTCCCAAATGATCAGATGATTCAGAAAGATGTAGTTGTAATTCACTTCCAAAATTGTAAAATATTCTCTGAAGTCTAAGGCATTTGGAAGCACTTGCAGAAGGACTTTTGTCAATGAAGATGTAGTTCTTACTCATTCACATCTGATTTACGTGTTGACATTTCCAGGGACTGATAGTCTTATTTTCCAATGCCATATATTCCTAAACCAGTTCAAAACACAATAGAAGACTTGTTGAATAAGACTTTTGAAAAAGATAAATGCTGGTTTTGTATGCAGTTGGAGCCCTTTTTTACTTAATAGATTTACACACCCCATCAGTGTCACTTTTGTAGGCAGGGACTTGTCAAAACTGACATGGTGCTAAAATTGGCAGATGCTTCTGTGTCTAGTCTCATGTATTAATCCCAAATTAATAAAACTACAATTTAAAAATAAATTTTATCTTTGTCATTTTAAGTTCTAGCGCTCTTTGAATTCTATATCTTTCCTATTTGCAACTTTTTTCCCCCATCACTCAGTAATTCTTTTTAGAGACTTAAAATTCCTTAGATGGAGTTGCCCAGAATTTTGAGGAGGTTAAGAAAACTAATATTGCCCTGACAAAGCTGTGCCTGTGATCTGTGACAGCTCAGCAAGATCAGCAGTGGCCAAGAAAGATGATGAAGAGATTACCTCTGATGGACACTAATGAAGAGATATTTAAGATCATAGTATTGATAGGACCTTTGGCTCCTTCTCTAGAGTTTAGAAATCATTGTGGTTTCCTTGTCTGCAAGCAGGGGGACTATTAAAAAGACTTACTCCAGAAGATGTTTAAGTTATCTGGGCAGTTCTACCTGTTATCTGTAAGGTTCTTTTGGTATCTATGGAGAAGACTGTGTGCCTTCTTATCCATCTGAGTATAAGATTTAGTAAAAGAAGACAAAAGGTAGAAGGCAAGACAGAAAATGACCTCCCTGGTTTCTGTGCTCTGTTCAAAAGTCCCTCGTTCAAAAGATATCAATCTCTGTTTTGGTTGAAGCCAAGAAGCTGCACTCGGAGGCTGATGTCTTCAAGAAAGACTGCTGTCTGTTAAGACTGTAAATATTAATAGCCTTCCTGTGAGGGTTGTATGCCACCAACACTAACCCCATTTCTGCTAAACTAAACAAATGAGCGTTAGTAATGCTGTTAAGACATAGTTCTCCATAAAACTCATATTTAGGTATCCTTAGAAGCACTTTTCCCATCCTGTAAACTAATTGAGAAATGAAATACTACGCATACTACAGCTGGGATGCACAGATGAAGATTTTTGCCTCTAGGTTTAGGTTTTGTGACATGGACCTGTAAGAATGCAATTTTTCCTTTTTTTTTTTTTTGTTTTTTTGTTTTTGTTTTTAATTTTTGTTTGTTTGTTTCTTGAAGACTTCATCTCTTTATTTGAAAACTTGACTGAATAAGCTTTTCTTCACTATTTTTTTTTTTTTTTTTTGCTGCTGTTATTTTTAACTGGATGGTAATTATACTAGTTTGCTCAGTTTCTTTCTCCAACTACTAAGATTTCCAGGGCTCTGAACTACCCTTCGTGTGACATTGCTCATGGGAACTGGCACTGCGGTCAGTTCCATGCGGCATGGACAGCTGAAAGGGCTTTCCCGTGTTTTCTTCCTCTCAAAAAGATACGAAAGATTCAAAGTTTTTGTTCTGTGGAAGTCTGGCTGGATAACATTAAAAGTACTAACTGACTTTACTTACAAGATACCATTTATTCATCTAGAACAACAGCTACCTCAGTTATTTCCTCTTGTGCTTCCACATGAGAACCATTAGTGGTATTGCCACTAATGAAACAAAATCACAGAAGCATTTGAAGGAAAGCAAACACATCTATTTCCACTGTTTCTCAAGGCACATGTGCAAATAAGGTTTTTGTATTGATGCCATACACACATTAAACAAATTCTCACTTTTTCAACGTGCAGAAAGGGCGACAGTTGACCCAACACTTACTTGCAGCCTTATCTCTAAGAGTACGAAAAGGCAAGGCTTGCTTCTCCCAGACAGTACTGTTAGAAAAATGTCATGATTTGGCCATGTAATGGAATACGGAGTAGCCAGTGCCAATAGCCAAGTGAAAGGATGAGTAGTGATGTTTTGAATAAAATATTCCACACTAAATAGAGGACTTTATTTTTGCTCTAAATAGTGATTAGCTGAACCTTATTTTGGTGAGATACCAGGGTTTTACAGTTAGTGCACATAACTTATTTCAAGCTGTTATCAAGTTCTGGAGATCAAGTCAATTACAATTTCATAAAATAGTTGTCATTCAAGGAAAGCTGAGAGAAATTTCATTTTAAATTGGAAAATTTTGTGTTCAAGTGAAGCAAGATGTATCTTGAAGTTTCTGCTTTCAAATTCTGCCGTCCTAAATACTTCAAGAATTCAGCTTTACAACTTAAAAAGGTTAATTCTGGGAAACCTTTTCCATAAAACAAATTTATTTCCTGGCTAAGAAAATACAAAATTTTCTTGTGTGTGTGTGTTTTTTCACAACATCTCATGCAATAGTATTGCTTCTTATGCGTACATCATGACCCGGTTTCATTTAAAACTTTAGACAAAATAAATCTTCTTTTGAAACCTTTTTTAAAGGTTTAAGGTTTATATGCTTATTATTTGTGAAAAAAAGGCACTTTGGAACTGTTAGCGATTTTTTGAAGAATTTTAGAGCAGTATGTCCTTTCTTATGCTGAAACAGGAAAAACGTGTCTGTTCAAATGTGTGCAGATCACTTGATATTACAATTTTACATGACCAGAATACAATTTTTGCTAATATTTTTTAGTATGACTGTGTATTGGTTGCTATGTGCCTGATTACTTTCATCAGTGAAAGTCCCTGCAGCCCCATCCCATGCATTTGCATGGCACGAGATGTTGTGTGTTTTGTTAAGCCCATAATAAAAGTTTTGAAAGGACTTTCTTGAAATGGCAGTTTGTGTGATACATAAAAAAAAAAAAAAAAAAGGCAATATCTATAAAAACAGGGTTCTCTTAAGATCTGCAAGAGGTGCAAGTCTCTCAGCACTGTACTGCGCATGCTGAATAAATGAAGACTCAAAGACTTCCATGAATAATTATTTCGGAAAACATTATATTTAAAAGTGGAAAATTTAGATCTCAACTGCCAACATACTATTTGCAGTATTCAATTTTGCTAATAAATATTATCAGTCAGCATTACCACAGCATGGATGTGGAATCTCTTGATGGCAGTCATTTTTCACTTCAGGAGTTTTCTCTTGGATCCCTACACTAGCACAGAAACCTCTCTGATTTAAAAAGGTTTTGTAACAGGCAGTAGCTGCACATGTTTGCTGGCTTCCTTTGGTAGCGGGAGTGTATATACTGAAGTCATACCTGAAATTCTTCATCATGACAATACGCTTTCTTTAGAGCTTTCATTGACAACTTTCTGGATGAGGCTAAGTGGTTTAGCGATGGTGAATATGTTGCTCGTTTCTCTGCCGTTTAGCTTCTTGCTTCTATTACAAAATTTTTGTGTCTCTGTGGCAATACAGTTTCACAGAATCACATAAGGGTTGAGGTTGGAAGGTACCTATGGACATGGAGTCCAACCCTCCTGCACAAGTAGGGACACCTAGAGCACATGGCCCAAGGTTATGTCCCAGTGGCTTTTGGATATCTCCAAGGATGGAGATTCTACAGCCTTTCTTTAATTATTGTGTAACTGTTAGAGGACCTTAAAATGACAGTCTGTTTTCTGGGGAGGATAGTGGCTTTCAAGAAATTTATAAATAACATATTTGTCACCCTAATGCTTAAAGCTGATGAGAAAGCAGTTTGACATTAGGAAGCAATAATGCACACCATACTTACCAAAAGAAGTCACAGAAACAATGTCAAAAAATGCATCTTCAATGGAAACCAAACGGACATGGTTGTGGCATGTTACATTCTCTGAGATTAACTGCATAAATAATTTGAATTGAGTAAAATAAGGACTGTATGGCCAAACTTGAAGTCAAGTAAATCCTTAATAAAATGGTATTTAAAAGTACAGACTGGTTTATTCTGTTTAATTACTGTGCTTTCTGTGTACTTCAGAATTTTAGTTCAATTGAAAAATTGAAATGATTGTTATAGAGCAAAGTTCTGCAGTTACTTCAAATTTCTGTTTTGTTGATCTTTTTTGTTGGCTCTTCAGAAGTCCTGCTTTAGAGGATACTATATATTCTAATGTGTAACTTTGATGCAGTAGATTGCTTAGAAGTAGATTTTCTGTCATCTTTCAAGTCTACTTTTTGGCACATTTTGAGCTGTCTCTCTCACTGTTCTGTGAGTTCTGCTCCTAACTTATGAAATGGCGGGGGGATTTATTTACTATTCTTGTTCTAACATAACGTTTTTAGAAGACTAGGAATATAATTACAAATTGTGTTTATAGATGGAAGTGGGGAAAGAGGTGAGAAAGATGCCAGCAAAATCACAACCTATCCACCAGGGGCTGTCCGCTTTGACTGTGAACTGCGAGCTGTACAAGTCAGTTGTGGATTTCACCATTCAGGTAAGAAAAAAAAAAAAAGAAAATTTTAATTATACATTAGAGTTTTTTCTTTTCTTTTTTTCTGTCATGTGTAGTTCCACTGCTTTTAGTGTTCAGCAAGGATGCATGTTGGCCAAGTTTCTATATAACTGTGTCACTTGCATCTCTGTTCTTGAGAGGTGAAAAGGGCTAGAAATATTATAAGTGGAATTAACATGGAATTATTATTCAGTAATTAGTATGAAATTCAACTATTTTTGAACTATTTCGGAAGGCACAGTTGCACCCTGCGTGGAGGTTGAGGAAGATGTGTGAATCTTTAGTGTAGGGTTCCAGTAGCTTCTCCAAGAGGCGAACCAGCACTAGTGCAGTAGCACATGATCACATGTCTCTTATTTCAGATTTCTAAACCAGAATTCACACTTCTGTCTTCAAAAAGCAAAGACAAAGAGCATTGTTTCATGTTAGCGTTAGTTTATGCCATCTCACTGCTAATGGCCCCTCTTTGAATGATGAGAATGATCATGTGCAACTTCCCCATCAACTTTCACTTACTAGAAAGCGTAAACGGTAAATCACACCTGGTGCACATGTGATTGCCACTTAGCACTGACAAAGAAGGATCTGTGTGCTGGCCACCAGACAGATACTATTGTAATCATTTCAGCAGCTGTTTTAGAGACTGAGTCAGTATGGAGGGCTCTTTAAAGCAACCCTAATCCGTCATTTGATTCTTTTGCAGCTGTTCTTAATATTTTGGTGGATAAAAGCAGAATACGTAACCACATAAAAATGAGCAGTTACGCACACAGGTTGTGATAAAGAGTAGCACACCCTCTTCCTCTGGGTGTTTGTAAATATATTCGTACAGTGAGCATGCATCCATCTACGCACTTGGCACCTGGATTTTTCCTTAGCAATAACCTTACCCCAGCCGCGCACGTACTGAATTCCTATATGCAAGGAAATAGCTGTGGAGAAGATAGATAAGTAGAAATAACTGAGAGTATATGTGTCGAAAAAGCATCTATATAAAAAATATATATATATTAATATACAATTATATTAATTATGTTAACATATAATTATGTTTATATAAATATGAAATATAAAAAAACCTATAGCAAGAAGATTTTTTGGCTGTGTTATAAGAATATTTTGTGTACATATATTTTTAAGGTCTTATCTACATGCTTTAAAGTATTCAGCACTAGTGAAAGTTGAAAAAAAATAGTCTGTTAAACTTGCACTTAATTTTCACTTCTGCTAGTGACAATGTAAATTTCATTTGAAAGAACTGAATCCAGACATTAATGGTTGAAAGTAAATATGGCGTTTCATGATGTCTTTTTATCACTGTTCAGTAAGAATTTCTCTCCTCAAAGTCATACTCAGCTTCTTAAATGTTTGTCACATATGACACAAGTCAAAACATTGACATGTGAAAGCTTTTCATACGTCTGAAAAAAGAACTGATTTTTGTTACTTGTTTACTTTCAGTGGTTTTAATGGAGAACGGTGATGTTTACACCTTTGGATATGGGCAGCATGGGCAACTTGGACATGGTGATGTTAATTCCAGGTAAGCTGAGAAGTAATCAAGGGACATAACTATATTGATATACCACTGTATGAAGAGTGACTAAAATTTTCTGTTCCTCTGTAACTAGGAAGCGAGAAAGTTAAGTATTAACAAAATTAGAAGCTGTTAAAATCTTTAGCTAAGCATATCCCCTGTATCCCTCTTGTTAGATACGCTTTTAACAGTAACCCTACCTTTGCACTGTATAGACAGTCAGTTTAGTATGTAAAAGCTTCTGTATATAGTTATTACCATAACTGCGATAAAATTCTTCTGTCTTTTCGCCTCTGTGCCACGTGAGAGTGCATAGCATTGAAATCTAATTGAGATTACATAATTTCTACAAAATATAACAATTTTAATAGTATAATGCTATACATAGATTCTGCTTAGATCTACTTTTTTATTTGTTTCATGATTAGCCTCCTCTCCTCTGCAAATTAAGTTGAACTTAGTTTTGGACTCAGCTGTGTTTTATAGACATCTCATTTAAGTGTTAGCATGCAAGAGATGTTTGCTTTCTTTGTGGTTGATGGAAGAGCAGTCAGAAATCAACAGGGTCTGGAGAGCTATTTGGCTAACTAGATGCACACGTCTATCCTCTCAGTAAGTAGCTTTGTTAAATCTGTTGGCTAGATTTTTGTTGACTACCATGAGAGCACAGACAACTGAATTTAGCTGTCTTTAATGTGAAGCTTAATCTCACCCTTAGTATCACTTCTGGTCACTAAAGTATCAGTGTCCTACCATAAATGGAAATGTAATAATGTCATTCTTTGGGCAAGCACATATACCATGTGCAGGTAGGATGGAGTTTTGAACAGCAGGAGTCATTGGGCCCTTGTGTATGTCCCATAATGCCTAATATTCCTATGTAAAAGGTATATGAGTGGAGCATCTGTAACCTCTCTTCAGTTCTATCCTTTTTCTTGTAGTGAGATGAAAATTACTTGAGCATCTATCCTTATCTTTTTGGAAACTTTCAAATCATTTCTTTTGTCTAGAGGAATCTTCCTCATCTTAAAATATCTGCTGGGTTCACTAAACCAAGAAGGAAAGGGAAAGAAGCTTCCTTTACTCACTTTACTGGAAGTCACTTTACTGGAAGTATTGCTTTGCAGGGACTACTGTGCTTAGTTGTAGTCTCTAAACTGTGACCCCTACTCATTTTGTATTGCACTGGTGATTGCAGTCTATGTTTCTGCCATTGAAGCATGGCAAAGATCCATCTACTCTTTTTTCATTCCTGGAAATTCATGGAGAATTGGTTCAAGCTATGACTGTTTTAGCAGACAGTAGCTGCTAGAATAAGGTTAATTGCTCCTTTCACCACTAAATAGGTGCAGGCAGCAGTGGTGTTTGTATTAATAACATGCTTCCTCCTGTTACCAACTTGGATGAAAACGCTGAGCATTTCTGAAGACATCGAGGCCATCTATTCTTTTTCAGGCAGTAAACACCAAATTGTTGCTTCTTAAGGCAGAAACTGGATGGAGATCAAATATGGTTTAAAATGAGGTCCTAGAGGAGAACATGAAACATTCTGTCTCAAATGATAGTGCTTGACTAGGCCATGCATGTGAGGAGTTACAAGAGGCTTGGACTGGCGCAGTGTACTGCGGCAGATCCCAGACAGTGTTTGAAAAGACAAAACTTGAAAGAGTTTGGAGTGTGTCCTATGCATGAGAAGTGGCTATAATACTATATTGCTGTTTAGCACCATCATTCAAATGGTAATTTCCTCATTGGTGTACTTCTTTTTCCAGCTTTAAGTAGAGATCTATCCTCTGTCCTCACAGTAAGGGATTCAGAGAAGGAAACAGGGAATCCTTATGCAGAGTTCCACCTGAGTTGCGACGCAGTGGTGCTCAGATGGTCACCTCCAGCCAGGTTAGTGGTATGTCAGTCATGCAGTGTGTCACATTGCCTGTACTGACCCTGAGAAGACTATCGTCTTCTGGATTCAGGAACTGATACACTACTGTGTTTCCAGGAAAAAAAAAAAAAAAAAGGAAATACCATTTAGGCAGTCTAGCTAATCTTTACATATAGGAACCTCTGAAAGAAAGAACTGATAGGAAAAAAGAAGCAATTTGCATCAGAGGGACCATCTTCATTGCTGGGTGAAGACATAATGCAACTTCCTGGGCAGTAGTTGATGACTTGTACCTTCAGAGACTTCTGTCTGGAAGTGTAGTGGTTTAACAGTGAGATTAGTGTTAAAAAAATCTTGAAAATGCTTTAATATTTTGAATCCTGCACAGCTGTCCAGAAATGTCTTTCTTCTTAATAAAAGGAATTCTGGACCTGGGTCTTAGAGTATGGTAAAATACCACAAATTCTTCCTCTGACTTCCCTAGGAAGGAGGCATATTACATGCCCCTGAAGACTCTACCTGCAAGCAAATGCAACAGCTTATGAACAAGATGATGTGATTCTGAGTAAACCATTAACAAAACTAAAATGATATGGAGGCACAATAGATGGTGCTGCTTTTCCTCCAGCAAGAACTTTAACCATTCTCAGATAGAGCACTTCAAGGATAAGTGATCTTGTTCCTGAGAGGAGTTTCCTTTCTGTCGGATCTTGGAGCCGTTGAACTGATCAACACTGAACTAGACACTGTATAGGTGGAGAGAAACTCATTAGGATCAGGAAATGCTTTGCGGTATCTAGTCTTGGTGAAAGATAGTGCATATTTACGTAGCAAAGGCATGTCTCTTCTGGATACCTCTCTCAAGAAACTACGACACCACCTTTTTCCCTCGCTCAACATGTGTCCGCATTTCTTAACACAGACTGTTGATTTCAGCACTCTGTTAGTAAGTATGTGGTCTGGCGATCAAACTCCAGAAATGGAACCACTGACTCTTCTATCTTTACTTCCTAGGAGTCAATAGGAAAGTGGAGGAATACTGAGCAGACCTTCCTGGGCAGTCAGTTATATTTTAAGGATAAAGCAGAGAGGCTCTATCCTACTAATATCTCTAGGAAAAACAACACCTCCAGCATCTCTGCTGCACAGCATCACATTTCTAGAGTCATTCTCTGGTATTTTTCAGTAGTAGGATACAGATCTTGTTTACACCTCTTCACCAATTTCTGAGGTACACCTGAAAACTCACTAGAACAGTTTTCACCATAACAGCCTCTGTTTTTTGCGAGCTGGTCTTGCAGCACCATGGTCAGCTGCCCTGCACGTGATCTTGCTCTGCCTGCCTGTCTGCATAAGTACCATGGACAGGGGGCTTCCCAGCAGGAATTATGGGCTAGGTTTTCAAGGAACAACTGCATCCACCTGCCTGAAAAATTTGCTGTTCAGGGCCAAAGAGAGCCTTAGTGCAGGCAGCCTAAATGCGTTTGGAACTTCTGCAGAGGTTTTCTATGTTGACTTTCAGATTGATAAATATTCAACAATGTCACAGATTTAAAAATCCTTATAAATCAGTCAGACCCACTCATTTTCCCCCTACATTCCTTCTCTTATAGAGTGAAAACAATTCCTTTGTAGTTTTTCTTTATTTTGTTGGTGTGGTCAAATATCTTGGTCTTTTTCCTGTTAATTTTCTAGTATACTTTAGTTAGCCTCTATAAAAAGGTAGGATATCATAGTAATAAAGCTGTTTATGAGGATGCCATAGGCATCTCTCTACAGTAGTTGACCACTTTTGCTCAGCTACAGCCAGCAGAATAACTTTTGCACTCCGCAGATAAACTTCTTGGTGGGGTCAGTCAGCAGGATTGAGGGTTTTGTTTTTTAATGTCAGTGACTGCCCTATACTTGTCAGAGTAAACATGATATTTGTGAGAGTCATAGACTGAGTGCTGCTTATTCATTTCTCCTTCCAAGCCTTTTCCAGGTTGCCTTATAGTTAAAGTGAGTTAAGGATGTCCCAGTAATGTTTCTTTTGTTTTTAAAATATTTCATTGTTATTGCTGCTCAGCTTCATTTGGGGGATGTGTGTGTGTGAAATCTTATTGGTATCTAAACCCATGGGATTATAGACCATCAAAAGGTCTTTAAATTTATACATGTCATGCTGTTTATCTTCTACCACATTTTGTGCATTCTCTCCATCTCCACCATTCTTCTTTCCACATTTCCCTGTACCTCTGTATTCCCTTCTGCTTTCCTATCCTGTTTCTTTTATCTACATTATCTGAATGTCTCACCTTTCTCCCACTTTCTCTACTACTTTACCTACAATTTAGCCAAAACCAGAATGCGCAAGTATCCCCTTTTTTGCCCATCAGCTACTGAACAATTCATAAATAGTGTGCTCACACTTATTTGTTCAGCATAAGACAGCCTTTTCTTATCTTAGATTAACCTACTTTTGAAAGCCCATATTTAAATATGAGTTTAAGTAGCTGCTTTTTTCGGTGGTCAGAATTATCGAAGTCTCTCAGGAACTTTTTTTTTGTCAAATTCAGATTTTTTTCTAAGTCCAAAATAATTTTGGAGGTTGTGTAGATGTTCATTCTGTGGTTGAAAGGTGGCTGCACTTCTGGTAGGCTCCTGTTCACCTTAAAGGGTTTTAGATTTAAGATTTAGTTTTAGTATCTCATGCTTCATTCTTTTTGTCTTCTCTGCATTTCTTTCCTCAGACAATATTTTCTTTCTTTACTTGTTCAAACTACTGATTTTTCTCCTTACATTTCTACTAAATTGGGTATAGATTTCTCTGTGCCAGTTCATAGTTGGGAGACACAAAGATTAGACTTTTCCAGAAAGAGTTTTCCAGACTTTTCTGGAAAACAACATGGCAAAGATGGAGAGTCTGAATTTGATGCATTTTTCGATGCCATTAGAAAGCGACTGGCCGTGAATAGATCTTCTCTTCCTCTTACAGCTCCCTAGACAGATAAGTGAGGGGTTTCATAATTCTTCTGCTTCTGGTAATTGCACTACAGTACCCACTACAAGGGCTTTGATTGTTTAAATTTAAAAGTTTTTGTTCCTAGCTATCATTCACACTGCAGTATGTTTTAATGCTGCATTTTTTGCAGTATATTCTCAGTTTAATCTCCGGTACTATTAGTGTAATTCTACAATAATAGATTAAAATATAGATTAAATAATAGATTAATAGATTAATGATAATTTTATTTTATGTTAATAAGTGTAATTGAAAAGGGCATTTAGTCTGGTTCCCTGTACCTTTAGAGTTCAGTATCTAGGGCAGTCTTTCAAACAGGTATTCAATTTTTTTCCCCTCTTTCAGTTCACTCTTGTTAGTCTTTTCATTTAATATGTAAGATGTTGCTTGACTCAGGTTCTGTGCAGTATGTGAATATATTTAACAGTCAGTAAAGTCTTGTTAATACTAATATTTGTGTTAAATGTTGCATAAGCATGAATTGATATAAAATTAATTTATTTTGATATAGGGGATGTCCCACCTTGGTGCAAGCATTACCAGGTCCCAGCACACAGGTTACTGCTGGAAGCAACCATACAGCTATACTCTTAATGGATGGCCAGGTTTTCACATTTGGAAGTTTCTCAGTAAGGAAATAATATTTACTTATGGGAATAAAGTAGTTGTTAATGTACTCTACATGTATATTGAATTCAAAGATCTTTCAAAACTGTTTACTTATACTTGGACACATAGAACAACTCATGACTTCTACATGTCTTTTTTTGTCTGTGTCCCTGTTACATTTAAAAATGTGGCCTTTGCTGTTGTGTTTAGGAAAGCATGGTGTTAAAATTCTTGATGTTTTATATTTTAATTACAATTGGCATTTAAAATCAGGCTGTTTTATTAAGTGGAGCCGTGTTTTCAAACTGTCATTGTTGTAAGCATTGTTGCAATCACAACTGAATATCTCTTTCATATTCTATTGCCTATGTTTGTAACATTTGAAAACGATAACAGGGTCCTGATTTTCATACAAATAGCCCTAAACGTTATCGTTAGGGCTAAGAGGAGTCATTGTTGGGTGCAATACAGCATAACTCTGGCACTCTTCTTTCATGCTCATGTGGCATATATTCTTCTATGTCCATTTGGAATCCATTTGTATATTCATTAATTAAGCACGTATATTCATTAATTAAGCACTTAGACATCATTTGACTCCCCCTTCTTCTGTTTTGGAAGCTTTATGCCTCCTCCTCCTGGCAAATGTCCCCTCACTTGCAGTTTCTCCCAAGTCTGTTACTAGTACTTTCTTATTACTATCCTTTTAACGAAAGCTAGAGTACATGTATTGAGCTATTTGCATATGCTTTAAAAACAATCTACCGCCAAACACAGAGAACCTTTTGAAATCATTTTTTTTTTTTTAAAGCAAATAAACAAAAAATGAATGAAATTTTTAGAATCAGCAAACCCTGTTTTTAATTAAATCTGCCACAGGAAGACTCTTACGTTAGGTAATATTTTGCTGTTTTTCAAGTAATAAAATTTTGGTCTGTATCTTTTTCAAAAATGATTTCAGCACACAAAAGCTTAAGCTGTATTGACTTTCAGTGAAACAGCTTTTTGAAAGCCAAATTCACTTTGAAAATAGGGCTTAAAAGAACACAGTTTCTGTCATATTTGTTAGAAGTCTTCATTTGGAAGTAGATTTATAAATCGTACAAGCATAAAAGAAGCAAAACCAGCATTGAGATGAAATGAAAATAGAAATAGATAAATTTTTCAATATTGTGATTTTCAGAAAATATGTTGCAAAATTCATGTACAGGTATGTTGCTATTTATCTGTTAATATAATTTTTGTTATAATTAAGATGTAGAGAACAGTTGGGATTGTGTTGTCTAAGTATAGTGATAAAATATGGGCTGGTGAAGTTCACTTGCATGGAAACATCTGTGATGATTTCCGTGTATGTATATAGACATACTTACTGGAATAGAATTTGCTAGTTAATACTGTGTTCAAATCAGCAGGAAATAAAAGCTACATTATTAAGTATTAATGATATGTATTCCCAAATGATATCGTAACTTGATTTTTTTGTTTTGGCTTTTACAAATTCCTGACATTGCATAAATGAATAGTGAATTCTCTTCATTCAAAGTCAATTCAAAAGAAATTTTTTAAAGATGGCCTGTACTGCTCCTGCTTATGTTTATTAGGTCATCTCCTCAGTCTCTTCCTTTGTGTTCGTTTCCCCCAAACAAAAATGTTGTTTCTGCTTAATATTGTGTTAAATAGAGCATGTGGAACACAAATTTGATCCAAGAAAAGTAAGTAGTTTTGAAAGAGCTTTTGAATAAAGATCTCTTGGGCTGAAAAACAGGACTTTGGTATGTTGAGAAACGTTAGAGTGTTTTTGAAAAGCAGTTTATGATATTGTGTGTGCTTATTCTTCTGGCTTAACAAATTTAGAACTATAGGAGTAATTTTATTTTTAAAAACTATCAGTTCAGAATATTTCTTTAAGGCATCTTGTTTTTTATTAAAGAAGGTTTGTGTTGTTTGGAGAAGAAAACTACTTAGTTTTAGGAAACTTGTGATTTTCATTCCTACAAGAAAGTATGTGTGTGTGTGTGTGTATATATATATTTAGTCTGTGCTTTAACAAAGCAAATATGCATTTACAGAGTGGAATATTCAGAGTTTCCTCCCTTCACATATTTTTTTTTCTTAACCCTTAACTTTATGGACTTGATCCACAGCTCACATTGTGTGTTCCTGTTTCAGTCTCATACGTAGAGTGGCACTTACTGCTGTGAATAAGTCCCTCATATAGAGAGAGGTGTGTAACGTGCTGGACAGAAGATATTAGATGTACATGCCTTCACATTTTAGGTTAAAATTACCTTTACTTTGTTAATTTGCAATGAATTCCTTCTGTTTGAGTGAGGCTGATAGAGTCTAAGCAGATTTATTACTTTAGTTCTCACTAGTTGCTTCCAAGGTAGTGCCTGGCTGGATACTTAGGTACAGCACAGGTCTACCTTTCAGTAACTACTTGTAGGTTGAAAATAAAGCTCTGGATTTCCATGTCAGGATGTTAATGAGCTTATGCAGAGATGCTTGGTTAGGCACTCGGTACTTCTTCTAGCACAAATTTATATGTTAATCAATCTCTAGGTATTGTTAGATGATATTTGTTCTATATGACTTACTGTGCATATGAATGAGGGGCTTAGTGAAATTCAGGAAGTCTGAATTTACTTGTATTTAAATTTACTTAAAGTAGTCACTGCTTTGTGAAGGCAATTTTGTGGTAAAGTATTTCTTGCACATTACTTGTTTTGTATGTTGAATGTATCTATGTAAGTAACTTGTTTATGTGAAAATGATAAATAAGTTGCTGATATCATTTGCCCATTAGACTTACAGGTATTTATTAATTCTTGCATTCTGTCTATAGAAAGGCCAGCTTGGTAGACCAATTTTGGATATGCCCTACTGGAATGCAAAACCAGCACCTATGCCTAATATTGGTTCTAAGTACGGACGCAAAGCCACGTGGATTGGAGCGAGTGGAGACCAGACTTTCCTTCGAATTGATGAAGCTCTCATTAATTCTCATGTGCTTGCTACATCAGAGATATTTGCAAGCAGGCATATAATAGGCAAGAACTCCTTTAGAATATTACTGATTTATTTACAGAATTATTAGTGAACAAAATAGGTTGTCATGCAAGCAGTAGAGGAGCAACAACTCAAAAAATGTGGATGCAGTGAATTTTAATACTTCTAACTTTTTCTAACTTTTGTGGTGTTAGCTGCTTTAGAAAATCAATTTTATTAAAAATTAAAATGTGAAAGTCTTAGCTTTACTCACATTTTGAAACTTTATTCTTATTTTACTATGGCTTGACTTCTACTGTAGCAGCATATATGTTCTACCCTCCCACTTTATTACTGCATGCAAAGTATTTGCCATATAGTGAGTGGAATCTCCAAATTTTCTACTCTTTTTGTTTCCTGATCTAGGTTTGGTACCAGCTTCAATATCAGAACCTCCTCCTTTTAAATGCCTTTTGATAAACAAAGTTGATGGCAGTTGCAAAACTTTCAATGATTCTGAACAAGAAGACCTTCAAGGATCTGGTGTGTGTCTGGATCCTGTCTATGATGTTATTTGGAGGCAAGTGTGGATTATAGCTATTTAAGTCATAGTGTAGAAGTAACTTAAAATAATTTGGAAGATCTGATCTGCCATGATTTGATTATATTCAGTTTCCTAGTAAAACAGCTTTTAGTCTTTCATGTGTATTTGTTTCACGTCTTTCAAATGATTTGTTCAAGGAAGTCCCAGACAAACTCCGTTTCCTTGTGCATTTTTTTTGTGCCTGTTAAAATGAATGGGGCAGTGCTTTTGTGCAAACAGAAATCTTGATTACATATATTTTAAAGATTTTCTCTATACCTCCATGACTAATAATATTTTAAGATATCAGCAATACGCAAGATTTCAACGAGTTACCAATGTCTGCGTTTCTATATAATTAAGTGGATACACATACACACACATACATACAAATATATACGAAATAATTTAGTCATGTGAATTTCGCAACTGACATTGGTAACTCGTTGAAATCTTGCGTATTGCTGATATCTTAAAATATTATTAGTTAATTATCCTATCGTTTTTTGGATTTTTAGTAAAGTATATCAAGCAAAAAATAATTTAATGCACGCATAGACTTGCATCTTCTAACAGTCTCCTTCCATGAAAAAGTGACATCAAAGACTTAATTCTTTTTTATTTTATTTTTCTACATCTTGTTCTATAATAAGACAGTTCCTGTGTTCCCGTGTTTATGCTTCTGTTTTCTGTAATCCTTCTTAAAATACTCAGTGTAGTGGAATCTATTTTAAGAGGCCAAATAAAACATAATTCTTCAGCACATCTGCCATTTTATCTAGTTGTTTGCTAGTCAATTCATGCTTCTTAATAGATTATTCTACTTTATTAGCTTTGAAAACTGTCTGACATTTTCAGAAATTTATAAACCCATAATATGATTTTTTTTCAATTTGAAGTTTAACAATATTTCTGTTTTTTTCCATCTGCTAGGATTTTCCTCTAATTAAGCTTACATAGTGATCTTCAATTTCAACATTTTATACTAACAAATCATCATTTTACATTAAATAGTTTATAAAAATTAAGTATAAGCAATTTTTTATTTTTTTCTTGGTGGATGTTTTTCTTATACAGTTCACTTAAAAGTTTGTTCACTCTGTTTTGTCTTGCTCTAGGTTTCGACCAAACACTAGGGAGCTGTGGAGCTACAATGCAGTAGTTGCTGATTCCAGACTTCCCTCTGCTCCGGACATGCAGTCCCGGTGCAGTATTTTGAGTCCCGAGCTTGCTCTGCCAACAGGTTCCAAAGCTCTAACCACCAGATCTCATGCAGCTTTGCACATTCTAGGTATACATTTATATTTGGTGAAATCAGGGCACACTGCTTCATGTTTAAATAAATTATAATGTGACAGCTTTCTGACTTTCCAGTTAAAAATTGAACAGATTATCCTTATTGCTATTAACACTTAAGCAGAATCATTGCTCTCTACCATCTTGGTGATGCCAGAGGGTTTTAGAGTTCTAGCTGGGACCTGCTACTAGAGGTAAGCAGAAGTGAAGTCAAAGACCTTCCTAGTTAATCTTCTTCAACAGTACGTAGAGCATAGGAAAATACTGCTCCAGAAAACAAAAAATATTTGCTTCAAATATTCAATTTTTTAAAAGTATAGAATAATTCAAATTCCTTCTGTGTAGTTTTGTATAATGAGACATTAAGAGTAATGTGATTTCTATTTCTAGTCAAAAAGCATATTGAAGCCAAAAATAGACTCACCATATCCACGTGTAAACTGGCCAAATGTAACTTACTGAAGGCTTCAAAGCTCAGCTTTGGAAATTATTTGGGAACTTATTCCATGGGAGTGCGGAGGGATCACTTCCTTGTACTCTTTCCCCACTATATGTTAGAGATGCAGTGATACTTAAACAGTACTTTTTTGTATCCAACTCAGAATAAGAGGCTATGTTAGGTATATATGTATATGAAACACAATGCCTTGTATGAAGGTTCTCGATATGCCCATAATTCAGTTGCTACTTAAATTCTTTTTTGGTAATATATGAAATAAAAAATTGAGTATATTGCCAGCAATTTATTTGATGTTGAAAAATTCACAAAGTAGATTTAATCATATTTCTTGGTTATTGGAAAATGAATTGATTAAATAAAATTGGTCTTCAACAGCAAAGCTTAGGTCCTACAAAACTGACCTAATAAAGTGGTACTCAGCAGTGTACATGTGGTTTAGGGACAAGGCAGTTTTATTGCTGTGATCTTTTTTACTGTTACTCATTTCAAGTCACCAATTGTAATCAACAGTAAGACATTTTGAGTGTTTCTTGATTTTACTTTCTTTTAGGTTGTCTCGATACGTTGGCTGCTATGCAGGACTTAAAAATGGGTGTAGCAAATACGGAAGAAGAGACTCAAGCAGTAATGAAAGTTTATTCTAAAGAAGACTACAGCATTGTTAACAGATTTGAAAGTAGGTACACAGTAAGGTTTTACTGCATTATCTACTCAGGCTTGAGGAATAAAAGACTAATTAATATAGATTAACTGCATCTTTGATGTAGTTTTTCTTTTTTTCTGTAGGTCACGGAGGAGGTTGGGGCTACTCAGCCCACTCAGTGGAAGCTATCCGTTTCTGTGCGGATACAGACATTTTGTTAGGTGGGCTTGGTCTTTTTGGAGGTAGGGGTGAATACACTGCAAAAATAAAGGTAAGATATTTTTTAAAAAGCAGAATTCTCTCTCAAAATCAAAACTTTAGAAATACCATTTTAAAATGTAGTTTTATTTCTTGATGAGTTGTGTAATTAAAGCAATAATAGTAGAAGAATCTTGCTTCACGGCCAGAAGTAATGAGTCGTGTGTTGGTAAGGTGGGGGACACAATGAACTGAGAATTGCCGTTCTTACCTGTCCAGTGACCCATCCCTACCTTTTGTAAATGCTGTGACATCTTGGGTGTCTTCTGGCAGTGGGTAGAATTCTTTTGGGAGATGTTTTCATGAAGGTCTCTGAGGTCTCCCTGTAGAAAATGTAGATGTGGTATGGTGGGCATCATCTGCTGTGTCAGGTTACCTGTAGGACTGCCTCTCCAAAATGGGAAGGGGTTCATCTGTAGCTGGAATTCCTTCAGAAATGTACCCTATCTTAGTTGACTTTTCCTGCCATCCCTATCCCTTTTTTTCTCACGTTGCTCTCTGCATAGTTTCTCAGTTATAATTCAACTGAGAGTGAATTGTAAGGTGACCACACATGCTTAATTCTGCTTTATGCCAAACATAATGATAATGAAAATAAAGCACACATGCTCTATTTAGAATATGTATACATATATATATATCTTTTTAAAATCTGGCTTTGTATAAAAAAACAACTATAAACTCGGATTGTGATTATAAGAGAAATCTGATTTCTATTCAGTAACTTGTATTCCTGCCTTTATTAAGGATTTCCAAAACTTTTCAACTTCCAACTTCTTGGAAAACATTGAAAAGGAAAGAGTTAAAATGTGTGTGACATTTCTGTAAGATGTGCAATGCAGAAAATGTTAATCACGTTTTTGTCATGTAAATGGTTACTGAAATCTTTCTGTTTTCAGATAAGTAAAATTACTAATTATTTAAAGGTTTCTTAGGGAAATTGACAGGATATGGACATTTGTCTAGGGAAAAAATGGATATCTTCTGAAATAAGTGGTTGTACCTACTGAGAATTATAAATGATTAAGAAAAACCCAGAGATTTAAAAAGCATGACTAATATTTTATATGCTGTAAGAAAAACATGATAGCCCCATCAAAAACTCTTTTATGATTTTTTTTCTAGTTGTCTAGGCTTAGGTTATAGACAAGATAACATTTGCCAATTTTACCACAGATACACTGGGTACGAAACAAAGGCTTAAAAGAGGCTTAAAAAGTCACAGATATGTATCGTGGGTCTTTTTCAAACCTCCCTGAGTGTAAAAACGCTTTGTATTGTTTTTTCTCCTAATCATTCCCTGTTTGTGACTTTCCTAACTAGCTCTGCTAAGGAGTCAAACTGTCCCTATTAGCTGGCTGTATTTCTAGTGTGTTTCAGTCAGCGAGTCTTTACATCCTGTCCAACCTTAAGACTCCGTCCACTAGCTGTGGGATCAAGCTCTGGTTTCCTCAGAAGCTTACTTAGATACCCGTAGAAGATGTGTAAAAACAGCTGCTCAGGGAAATCCCTTGACTCCTTCAACTGCTCTGTATGTGACTTACTAGCAAGATTAAGGGACTTCCTCCATTCAACATCACAATATTTTGAGGAACAAGGTTGGAAGGCTGGTGTTAACTATTATTTATTTAACAGAAAATGATATTACAGAATCCTGACCTCCAGGTAGAAATTTAGAATTTTTGTCTAGCAAACTAGTCATCATATTTAGGGAAGAATAGTACTAGAAACTTACCAGAATTTTAGACAGAAAAAAAGTGATGTTATGAAATTTCTAATACCTAAGCTTTACTTACTTTATATTTTTTATTTATTTTTAATTCCACTAGTTGTTTGAATTGGGTCCTGATGGAGGGGACCATGAGACTGATGGGGATCTTCTTGCTGAAACAGATGTCTTAGCATATGATTGTGCTGCTAGGTAAGACATTTTCGTCATCTACTTTTACCTATTCTTGTTTTTCTTTATATGCATTTTAAAATTATTATTTACCCAGGACTCTGTCCAGATGACTTTTGAATATCTGCTTTTGAATATCTTCACAAACTCACTGGGCAACTCATTGTCACCTGTCTGCATGTGGCATAAAAGTCTTACCTAACCAAAAGAAGCAAAAAAATTGACAGGTCAAAAGTCAAATCCTGCATTCATGTGAGGAGCAGACAAGACAAAACGTTTCATTTTTTTTGAATAGTTCTGTCAAAAGGATACTTTGAAAACAAATGTGTATTTGTGTTAAACAACTCAGCATTCAATTTATTAAAATTGTAGCTTAAATTTCTGATTACTAACCAAACAAAAAATGTTGTACTTGAATGTATTATGGGTCTCAGCAAATAGAAGCAGTTATTGTTTGAACTGTTTTGTGAGTCTGAAAAGGATCAACCATGTTTTAGTGGCTTTCTGATTTCCTGTTGCTGGAAAGAATTTCCTGATGACATGGAAATTCATGCCATGGCTAATTCTCTTAGGCTTAATCTGTAGGTATCATGACCACTAAGTATTATATTTTATTACTTTCTTAAATGTTCCTTAAGAATGTTTCTTAAATATTTAAGGAACATGCAGTTCCTTAAAATTTGTATATAAATTCAACGTTTAAAAAGAAATAACACAGAAATTCCTGAAGTTGAAGCAAAAATTTACAGTGAATATTTTACTTGCAGAGTAATTGCAACTATCATCTGATTATTTGATACTGATTATCTGATTAACTGTACTGTCATCTAATTGTTTGAAGTCCAGAAAAAAGCAACAATGTGGTTTTTAGCAAAGTATTTTTAGTATTGGATATCAGTAGTATGTCTGAGGGATTATTATCTTAATTCTCTTTAATTATTTAATCTCTTAATATAAAATGTTTTTTTGTAAAGAGGATATAATGTGCCAAGGGTTTGCGTATAAGCTAATTCAGATGTATCTTTTTCAAACTTTGTTCCTCTCAGAGAAAAGTACGCCATGATGTTTGATGAACCAGTTGTCTTACAAGCTGGTTGGTGGTATGTAGCCTGGGCAAGAGTGTCGGGGCCTAGCAGTGACTGTGGATCTCATGGACAGGCCTCTATTACTACAGATGATGGGTATGTGTTTTTTTTTTCTATTTTTATATAAAAGAAGAGATTTGGTATTATTTGAATAATATGTATTTTTTTCTTTCCTCCTTTCTTTCAGTGTTGTCTTTCAGTTTAAGAGTTCCAAGAAATCAAATAATGGTACGGATGTTAATGCAGGGCAGATTCCACAGTTACTATACAGGTAATATTTTGGCCTGCATACAGAGCAATTTATTGATAAGTATTTTAAACAGAGGCCCTGTAAAAGTAAGCATGTGTTTATCACATTGCTATCATAATTAGTTAAGGAAATTAGCATATGACAAATGTATGGGAAACTTGAAGTGTCTTTGAGAACAGTGGTAAATATAGTATACCAAAACCTATTTCTCTGTGATTTTCTTCAAAAGGTCATGTTTCATATAGTATGCTCTGCAACGTAATTTAAACAAGACCTAAAAGTGTCTCTTTGTTCTGTAGACATTGATGTTTTTGACTAGCAAGCTTCATTTTTTGGCTAGTTACGAAGTGTTCTGTTTAGCAGAACTCGGTTTAAGAGCAGCATCCTATCAGATCTTCACAAATGATTTTACTGACAACCAGAAACGACTTGTGCTTCACAATTCATTAGTGTGAATTTATTATTTCTATGGCCAATGTTACGTAATCTTGTCTAAAATAAACAAGAACTCTTTCACTGTATTGCCAGTATCTTTTTGAGATTAACTCAGCTATATATTAGATGATACCATTTCTTCCAATACCTGTTCCAGTTCTTGACTGTCCTCTTACCATGTCCTTGTCAGTGTGCAACTGGTTTGGAATTAAAGGGATAAGGATGTGCTTCAACCTGTGTTTGCCTGTGGGAGGTGTGGACTGATTTTTTTCTCCATCAATAATGAAATTAAACAAACAAAAATAAGATTTGGTTCTGAATACTTGTTATGCGTAAACATCTCAGTGTAAAAATTGAACATGTCACCTACACATACTAATAAAGTAGAAATCTTTAAAAATGCTGTTAGAATACATGTAGTATACTTGTATTAATTCCGTACATGTTTAGATCTTGACCAAATTGAAGGCTGTAGGCTGAACAGAAATCAGGATCATTGATGTTGGCTTGGAAGTTCTGGGAACTGGTAAATTGTGCTAACATTGAGCATTCCAGGATAATTCTGTTACACTTTTCTACCACTTATTTAACAACCAATAGAAGCAGTAAAGATTTTAAGTCAGTTCTTAAATTGCCCTTTCCAGACTGCCAACAAGCGACGGGAGTGCATCCAAAGGCAAACAGCAGACCAGTGAGCCTGTGCATATTTTAAAGAGGTCTTTTGCCAGGACTGTCTCTGTAGTGAGTATTATCAAGTACCCTGTGTCTTTCCTGCTGGCTCATCTATAATTACAATTTGAAAAATGTGTGTGTGGAAATAGCTAATAATTATTTTCTTGTGTATTTCCGCAAGGAGTGGTTAGGTGCACTGATGCATATGATGTTACAGCTTTTTTTCGCTTCTTCTGAAGAGTTCAGAGTTGAACTGCAGACAACTTTAATGTTGTCCTGATTGTCCTGAGAGCCTAGAAATGCATTTGTTTATAAAGTTTAATTTACTTCTCATGAATGAGCTAATAGTTTGGGGCTTTTTTTTTTGAATTTGTAGTTATTGGTTGCATTCACTGTACAAGCCCTACATTCCTCCAAGAAATTATATAGTAACAATTCTCTGCAGTTCTGAGGGAGCTTTATCATATGCTTTCTTATGTGGTTTATGAAGTACTGTAAGCCCTAATTAGTCATTGGTAATATTAATTTTCCTCTTGGATGCATTCCAGTACACATTAAGATTCAGATAGCATTTAATTAAACTTTGGTAAGCTGACGTAAGGAGTATTAATAGGCCCAGTATATGCAGGTATTAATAGAAGACATCTGCAGTTCTTGAAATGCAACAGGAACTTAGTCAATTTTGAGGTAGAGAATACTGCATTAAGTTGCAGCATGCTAATACAAGGTAAGGAGAATTTAGTCTTTTAAAAGTAAAATAATTTCTTGGTCAGTCACAAGTTATGCTTATTTCTTTTTCACTTTTACCTTGTCCTCAATTAATAGTGTACTTGAAATACAGATACCCATATAGATCCCATTGCCTAATTTTCTTAGTTTTATTTGATACTCCCTAATGATCGGGATGAGCTTCTGCTGTTAAGATTTCTTCTAGAAATTTATTTTCTGTATGTCTTGCATTTTTAGTAGCCATATAATTGTAGCATACTAATAGATATATCTGTTTGCTTAAAGATGTTTACCCTAAGTTGTCCTATCACTTTAATGTTCTGCATTATATCCTCCTCCTCCATTATCTTGCTGCTGTTATCCCTCCTCACCGTAGATCTGATTTTGGGATAAGAGGAGAAATTTGTCTTTCTGGAGACAATTAGGTATTCTGGACATATTTATAAATAACTTTGAACAATCAGTTTTTCCCTGCGGTTTGAAGGTATTCCATTCCAAACACTTGCCCTAGGTACCCAGATGCCTTCTGAGGTACAACTTTATGAAACTACTAAACATTTAATAGCAGCGGAAGCAAATTTTTGGACTAACGAAACTCTGTTAAATTTCTTGTGAACCACCATGCGCTTCTGTTGAAGTTTCAAGTACTGTAAATGTGACATAGTTGCATAGCCCTCCCAGGACCTTGCACATCATACTATTTAAAACTAAAACAAACCCAGTCCTGGTAGAATTTTTTACCATTATGACAATAATGTATTTTTTTAAAATTAGGTCTTTATTTTTATGCAGATTCAGCAAGGGAAAATTATTGCAAATCCATATGACAGATGAATAGAAACAGTTGTTACTTTTCAATTGTTTTATAATTGAGAGACTTCTGTGAACACAGCATTATCATACATTATAAATTGATTTTAGTGTAGCAATGTAGTGAAGTATCTTCTGCATTCTCAGTTCTCTTACTTTCAAGCGAAAGAGTTTTCTGTGATACATGATACATGTGTGTAGGTGTAAATATCTTTTCATGAAAAGCCTTTTGCTTTTCATCTTATCCTAATGTTGAAAGTTCTCCTGTGTTTTGGGTGCAAAATCTTCTTTCTGTATCCTTCACATTGTGGAAACAGGAGTGCTTTGAATCTTTACTGAGCATTCTGCACTGGAGTTGGACCACGTTAGTGCTCGGAGTTGAAGAACTTCGTGGGCTGAAAGGATTCCAGTATACTGCTACCCTCTTGGATTTAGAAAGATTGCGCTTTGTGGGCACTTGCTGTCTGAGGTTGCTGAGGGTCTACACCTGTGAAATATATCCCATATCAGGTATTTTTTTTTAATTCACTGAATTCATATTTATCAGCAAATAGTGATATATGAGACATGGAAAATTTGATCTAAACATTCATGTTTACTATGCTGCGATGAAATTGCCTGTAAACATTTCTATTTGAGCAGTTACTAAATTTGCCATAAAAAATGATGCATTAACATTATGTATATAACCAAGCATGCGGCACTGCATGTATATTTTGAAATTAATTTGTTCTTTGGCTATATAGTCAGCTTTTTTTGGACTACTTTGTAGCTTCTGTTAACCCATTTTTGTACATTGTGGCTGCTTTCTAGAGGATACGGTCTATTTACATTGGAAAGACAATATCTGTTTTTCATTCCTGTAGTTTAACAATATTTAGATTAAAATGCAGAAGATATTATGAAAGACTGAAAATTCAAATTTCTAATAGGTTTCTTTGATGTAGTTTAATTTTTACTTCTCCACCCTCTGATATTTTGCAGTGTGAAATTAACTTATTTAAATGTAGATTCATCAACATTGCTAACTTCTGATTGCTCTGCTTGCATGTATAATATGCATACAAAAATGTTTAATTTATTTTACAATCATGCATTACTTTTTCTTACCTTCTAGCTACAACTAAGGCAGTTGTGGAAGAAACCAGCAAACTGGCAGATTGCATTGGAAAAACTAGGACTTTGCTGAGAAAAATCTTGTCTGAAGGAGTTGATCACTGCATGGTGAAGTTGGATAATGACCCTCAAGGGTATCTCAGCCAGCCCCTGAGTCTTTTAGAAGCAGTTCTTCAGGAATGCCACAATACTTTCACTGCGTGCTTCCATTCCTTCTATCCCACACCAACTCTTCAGTGGGCATGCCTTTGTGACTTGCTGAATTGCTTGGATCAGGTACACTAAAATGCTACAAGTGAACATTACAGCTTAGCTTACTGTTTTCTTCAAAGAAAAGGCCAAACAATGTTTCTTTTCTTTATTCCTGTTTTTATTTGTTCTGTTTTGCCACTTGAATTCTTCCATGTTTCTTTTTAATATCTATGGGAAAAAAAAAACATGTTCAAGTTCAAAAAGAGCTAGGAGCTTCTGTCTTGAAAATCCATTAAGCATATTAAAATTCAAGGAAGAATCAGTCCTGTAATGTATTATTCCAATTAAATTGTTTGATCAATTATAATAGTGTTTTGTCTTCAAAAAGTCTCATGATCCCAAAAGTAATTTTAAGTAGCTTCATTATTTTAAAATGTATCTCCGAAAGCAAATTTTAATTGCTCAGATTTGAAAGATTTAAATGGAAGTTCTGAGTTTCATCATGAGATAAAGTAAAATTCACAGAAGAGCTAACATTGTATGAAATTACTTACTTACATTATTTTATGATTACAGTAAAACGGGAATGCTCCTTTCAAAAGTTGTTTTTCATTCCTAGAATTGCAAGAATTATATCAAAAGTTTTATTTTTTTAGTTCTGTGTCTGTTGTTCCAAAATGGCTTGAAAGTTGCTAGGAAAATGGAAGAGGGTAGCCAGCTTCCTATGCAGGATTCTGGTATACACTCAGTTCTTGGTTCTGCTGTGAACACAAGACTTAAGCAGAACGAAAGCATCTCTGTTTTATCCCAAAGTTCTGTGAAGATTCAAATGTGAAGTATTTTAGATACTTCAGGTACTGAAAATACACAGAAAAGTTGTAATATAATTTTTTTGGTTGGGCTCTCACGAAGGTGGCACTGCCCTTCTGTTCACATCCTGTTCCCTTTCTAGGACATCCAGGAAGCGAACTTCAAGACGTCGAGCAGCCGGCTGCTCGCCGCGGTGATGTCGGCACTCTGCCACACCTCAGTGAAACTCACCTCCATCTTCCCCATTGCCTACGACGGGGAGGCGCTCCTGCGCTCCATGGTCAAGCAGGTCAGCACCGAGAACGATTCTGCGCTGGCCCATCGTTTCCCTCTCCTGGTGGCCCACATGGAAAAACTTAGTCAGGTGAGGATAACATTCTAAAAATGGGAAGATGCCTTCGATTTTGCAACAGAACATAAGTGATTACGTAAATTGTAGTTTTAGCTTTTTAAGTTTGCAGCTGATTTTTCCAGATGTTTCCTTTCCAAATGGATTGTTTCAGAAACTTACACTTTTATCAACCTTATATATTTCAATCTGAAAATTTTCAGTAATCTTATATAGAGAATGTTTGAGCAAAAATGATCATTAAACATTTTTCTAAATTGTATAAGAAGTATATTTTAGAGTTGTTCTGCTGTTGTCTTTTCTTGCCTATTTTAGCTTGATTCTTCAATTACCTAAAGTTTATAGTAGGTGAAAAGCAAGTTGTCTTTTTTTTAATCATTATTTTTTTCATGTTACAGAGTGAAGAAAATGTTTCAGGGATGACAAGCTTTCGGGAAGTGCTGGAAAAGATGTTGGTCATTGTTGTTTTACCAGTCCGAAACAGCCTTAGGCGAGAAAATGAGCTTTTCTCTTCACACCTGGTTTCTAATACCTGTGGGTTATTGGCTAGTATTGTGAGTGAACTTACGGCATCTGCATTGGGATCTGAGGTAAAGCTTCTAAAATCGTTCTTTTTTTTGAGTGTTTTTCTTTTTGCATATATGTATAGGTGTTTATATACTTAGAATACATTCTTTAGGTGCACAATGGAGGCAATGCCACGTTTCTGAACGTCATTGTACCAACGATGGCATTGTGGGAGCCTTGTATGCTTTAATCCTGCCACGTTTTTGGTTTTGAGTCAGGATTTATCATCTATTTTGTTTGTGCATCATATAGCTCCCCCTTTTATATGTATAAATAGACATACCTGTATTTGTATGCATACATTATATATACATATATGGAAATGTAACACGTAATGAGACTTCAGTGGAATTTTTCTTGTTTATCGAATTTTTATCAGAAAATTGAGTGTTGTGTTGAATTTACTGTGTGTGATTATGAAACTCTGAATTTTAAGGATTCCCCTCTTACAGGGTTGTAATGTCTTTGAATGATAGAAATGTATGTTACTTTTTGCAAAGACACGTCAATTTGAGTGTACTAGTAGTAGATTTTTAGACAGAAAGAAACCAGTTCATGATAATCTCTCAATTAAAGATGTATTTTCCCCCTCCTGATCATGGTTTTAGCAAAGACATATGTATCTAACTCTTCTTTTTAAACATGTTTAAGGTATCAGCTGTGCTGATTCATCCTATTAAATATATATTAAAGTATTTGAACATTTTGGAATTATATGAAATCATATTTCTTTTTATCTGAAACTGGAAAGAAGTTCTGACAGTGGCCTTATTTTATTATTCTTTTTTTTTGATTTACTGTGTTTAAAAAATGGCAATTGACCTATCTTTATTAAAGCTGCCTAATGTCTAGCAGCTAATTCTGTTGATTGTATCTCACTTCTAAGGTTGATGGACTGAATTCTCTCCATTCTGTCAAGTCCACCCCAAATCGCTTCACTAAAACAAGTCAGGGAAGAAGCTGGAATACTGGGAATGGATCCCCTGATGCAATATGTTTCTCTGTGGACAAACCTGGTGTAGTTGTAGTAGGATTTTCTGTTTACGGAGGAGGAGGAATTCATGAGTATGAGTTGGAAGTATTAGTTGACGATGTAAGTACTTTACCTGGAGGGGAAAAAAAAAAAAAAAAAGTAACCTCAGAGAGTTTTTCACAATATGCTTTACGAAATAATATGTGTTGTTACGCAGCCTAGCCTACCAATACAACAGTACATTAAGGGTTTCTTGGTTTGAGAGTGTTTTTTGTGATATTGCAAGTTACATACCTTGTCCAATAGATTCCTTATCATTGCTTATGCAAAAAAATGTAACATGCTTTGCATGAATGTGTCATTTACATTATAAACCTATTAAAACACCTTTTTTTTTTTTTTTTCTTGAATCAGAGTGATCACACCGGAGACTCAACTCATTCTCATAGATGGACATCTTTAGAGTTAGTTAAAGGAACTTACACCACAGATGATTCTCCCAGTGACATAGCTGAAATCAGACTTGACAAAGTTGTGCCACTAAAGGTAAATAAATGAAGTACACCTGGCCAGAAATGTAAAGATAAATATAGATATCTAAAGATACTAAAATTTAGAATGTTACAAATGAATTATTTTCTCTGTACAAGTTTCAAAAATTGATCTTAAAACATTTGCCTTATAAATTTTCATTGTCACCCTGTAACTGAAAAGTGCAGATCTTGTCAGAAAAAGAAATTAAATCTTAATTTTTATAATAATGTAGAATGTATTATCCCTTGGCTAGTAATTTAAATATTCTTCAATGTGGAGACTTTTAATATGCCATTTGGTAGCAAGTTTTATTGGATAACTGGTCATGTTTCAAGTAATAAGTAATATTTTACATAAATTATGCTTTGTAACTTGAAAACATCTTTAAGTAGTAATTTTTACTTTTGTGAAGAGACAGTTATTTTTCAGTTAATTACATTTTTTTGAGTGCTTTGCAGCACTTTTTGCACTTTGAAGTATTTGTGTAACATAATTACTTTCATAAACCTACCTTGTGTAATTGTTTTATACTGTGTATTATTTTTGCCTTTCCTTTGTAAGGAAAATGTGAAGTACGCAGTTCGACTGAGGAATTACGGCAGCCGAACCGCCAATGGAGACGGAGGAATGACAACAGTTCAGTGTCCTGATGGGGTAACCTTCACGTTCAGCACATGCAGCCTGAGCAGTAATGGCACAAACCAAACACGAGGACAAATTCCACAGATTCTTTATTACAGGTTTGTGTGTCGTTATGATCTATTTGATGATCCATTTGCCAGAACAGTGAATAAAACAGTGAATAATATTTTATCACATCTATTTATGTCTGTAAAAAAGTATGTGGGTAAAGGGAGAGAAATTCTTTAGCAGCGGTATCATTTTCTTTGCAGTGATGTTTCGGCCTTACGTTATTTTGTGAAGACAGTATTGGGGCATGAGTTGTTCTCTGCCTCTTCCAGTCATTGCATGTTCTCTTTTTTTTTTGATTTTATAAATCAAAATTCTGACAGTTCATCTCTTTTGTTATGTCCATTATCACTCCTGCTTTTAAACTGTAATATGAGAAGTGAGTTAAATGCACTACTTCAATTTCTTTTTTTCCTATAACATGAGAAATTTTTGAGGGGTAGGAGGAAAGGATTTTCCTCTCTGAAAGTGGTCATTGGAAGTGTTTTTCTCTCTGAGAGAGATCTGAATATAAGAATTACTTCCATTATCTGTTCAACAAAGAAATATTACACAACTTAAGGTATCCATCAATTTCTGTGGTTAATAGCTCATCATCAATAGGTCCAAGAAATAAAAGTATGAAATAATAATTTATTTTGATCCCTACTAACATGGGAAACGTATTCAGATTTATGTTGTCCTATTAAAATAATAACAAAAGGTGAAAGTAAGTAGTGCTACTACAAAATGATGCATTTTGGACTAAGAGTTGCCACAAGCAAGTGTTGCTCTTAACAGCTTTGAAGATGCTAAAATGCAAAGAAATAAAGTTGCCAGCAAAATTTAATAATAGTATATTGGAAGATATAAGGTAGTTGTGAACTGTATTTTAAAAATCAGACTTGTACTTGAAGACAAAGGTTCAGCATGTCACTAATGAACAGTAAGTTGATCAGTGGGGCTTGTAAAAGCCGCACTTGTATTTGAAGGCTTTTCAGATACAAGCAGAGTTGATCTGACAGTTATTGCTTACACAAATGCCAAGAAAGACCATGCCAAAAGAAGTGTGTTAGTATGCTTTTGATAAAGAGAGAAATGCCTTGGAAGGATTTGTTAAAACTGTACTGTTGAGTACAGTTCGGGGCATTTGCAAGTTTTGTACCCAAAGACTACATGCCCTCTCTTTTTTTTTTTTTTTTTTTTTTTTCACAGAAGCTTAATGCTCAGTCATGTTTCATCTCTTCCAAAATTTAAGTAGCAAAAGTTGTGACTCAGATTGTGATCAAGGGCAGTTTCTGGATTTATTAAATTCTAGAACGTTCTAGAAAAATATGTTCTGTGTCATCACAGAATAGAGCTTCGACCTAAACAGTCTTATTAAAGCATCATTCAAGCTGTTCTAAAGAGCTATTTATAATCTTATTTACTTAGGATAACAAAGATAAGGGCTCTGTCGAAGCTAAGTAAACTGGAAGATTTCATAGTCTTTTCCTCTGGGAAACATAATTCCTGGGTCTCGTGAAAAGAAGTACTTGATATTGCAGGGCAAATTTGACTTGAGAGTCTGTGTTTTGTTGAATGCTGTTGTAGTTCGCTTATCTTATGCCCGAATTAAAGAAATGTTAAGGAAGGAATGTTGTACTGTTTTAGAGTATGTGAACCCCACCAGCTGACAGAAACTTTTCTCTATTTGAAGAAATTCTAAAATGAGACAGCAATCAAATCCTCTTTCCAAAGAGGGATACTACAGTATTAGGGAAAGAAATTCATAGATACGTAAGGGTTTGTAAGAACGCTTAATTCATATTGAAGGATAAGCATCTTTGCTGTACATTTCATTTGGTTGCATGAGGTTTAAATGTAAGAAATCCAAATGAGAATTAGAAACTTGCTTCACCTGTTCACCTGAGTGACTTCAGTCGTTTACGGCAAAGCCAGATCACATATCATGGATTGGGACTTGGATTGTTTAAAAGTTATTGCTGGAGTGTTTTGGCTCAAAAATATCACTTATATGCCTCAAGTGAGTACTGTTCTATATCAACTCTATATGTTGGTTAGGGGAACCTACTTTCAAGGAGAAATCTCTGTGTTAAGGTTAACTCAACATTGTATTTCTAAAGCAAAATTAATCTAGAATTTAGAATAAGGAGGGGAAATTCTTCCATGAGTTCTGTAACTGCAGAAATTGGAAGAGTATTATTGGTTATAACTACTATTGGAAGAGTATTATTGACTTCTTGCTGTTTTATCATAAATGAATTATTTTAACTATTCGATGCTAAAAATCAATCAATCATGTTTTTTAAAGTTAATTTTGTGCTTTATGAGCTTACTTTAACTTAATCCACCACCCAGGAGTGAGTATGATGGAGATCTACAGTCACAGCTTTTGAGCAAAGCTAATGAAGAAGATAAAAATTGTAGCAGAGCTCTCTCCGTTGTGAGCGCTGTTGTCCGAGCAGCCAAAGACCTCTTGCACAGGGCTCTCGCTGTGGATGGTAAGACCTTCCAAAATTTTAAGCTTAGTTTCTTTCTTTGATAGCAGGAGTTGAAAGTAGGATTTTAGTCTTTCAACAATTGTAATAATATTTACTTTTGCTCTCCCAAGAATATTTTTCTAACCGATCTTTGCTGTAGTTAGCAAACTGTGAGCAATGTTGCACTTGAGATGTCTTAGATAGATGTCTCATGTAAAGCTACTCTTCAATTTAGCAATCATAGTATTAAAGCTGGCAATGTTCTGTAACCCAGAAACTGTACTGGTGAGTCAGTTCCAAATCTTACTGAATAATTTGTACAGTGATGGTGATTAGGAAAACTGGTAAAGTTAAAGCATTAATAAGCGCTTAAACATCTACTTTTGAAAAATGTAGACATCAGTCTTGAAACTGAATGTTTTTAAGCTGCTATCTTCCGTCATCCTAGTAAAAATCTAGTCTAAAATATTGCATAGGACTATAGAAATTGATGGGGTGGGAGGAAGACATAATTCCTTCTGTCAGAGATTTCATAGAAAGGAGAAGAATGCAATAAAATTAAACTCCAAGAGGAAGAACTTTTTACTATATTGTTGTATGACGGATTTATCTCAGGTGAGCTTAGCAGGTTTATAGTTTGATTTTTGAGCCACTTTGCCTATATGGTGAAAGTAATTTAAAGTAAAAAGTGCAAGGAGAGCTCATGAAAAGCACACCAGAAAAATAAGTTTTATTCTGAACCATGATGCATTTATGCTAAAGAATATTATAATACCTGTGTTATAATTATCTTCATTTAGCTGAAGACATTCCAGAACTGCTCAGCTCTTCCAGTCTGTTTTCAATGCTGCTTCCCCTCATAATAGCCTACATAGGACCAGTTGCGGCAGCTATTCCCAAGGTATGTTCCTCAATAGAAACTACTGAACAGAGTTAAGAATATTTTATAAGGAAAAGTCTAGAACTATGAAAATGTGCACTTTTTTGCACGTTGATAAGTGATTTATGTTTGACCACTGGACTCAGTATGAATTTTCCAAGAGTTAAAAATTTTCAAAACATGAGAAGTCATGATTTTCTTTTACTTACTTTGAAGACATTGTGGAAAGATGCCTTAAGGAAGCAGAGGGGAAGAAGAATGGCTTTGACAGCAAGAAGAGCCAGAAAAGTTAAAAGAGTCTGGATTTATTAGCTATTTATTGATGATTTTCAGAGGCATATCCTTTATTTTATAAAATGTTTATAAAATGAACATCTAAAGCTCTAGTAGTCGCTCATTAAACAAAAATGATGTCTATCAAATTTAGAAATGGGAATATGTCAAAATATAAGCAAAACAGCCTCATTTTTCAGTGGCAGAGCATACTTGCATGTGTTTGCCTTGGAACAGTCTTTGGAATATCTCTAAAGTGATGCTTTATGAAAATGCCTAACATCGATTTTTATCAAATTGATATGCAATATAGCATAGCGATCCTTACTAATCTGAAGTCATGGGCTTAAATCTGTGAATAGATTTACAAATGTTCCTAATCCCTATCTGATAGATACTATTTTATTACTTTTTCATGAATTATATCTCTCTCCTGTAGCTATCAACTCTCTGAACTATAACTTCTCTTTAAGGGAGAAGAAAGGAGGACTGGCACCTTAAAATCTAGTGCATTCATTTTAATGTTACTATGATGAAGCCTAGGTCAAGTGCTCTTCTGCTTTGAGAAAACAATAAAAAATGTCAGGGAGAGTGTGTTTATTTTGTACAATGTAGAGACACTACATGCGTAAGAAAGTTAATTATTTGAAAAATAATTTTTGATAAAACAGTATAATTGGATGTTTGCTAGCTTTATGCCTTCAGTATAGCATGTCTTTCAGAGCAAATGTTTGTTGTTAATGGCGTTTCATCTGTTTAGATGGTGTTTTAATGAATGTATGTTTGCAAACTCTGATTTTTGTTCCATTTTTTGTTAAGTCTCTAAGATTGGTATTTGGCTGAGATGAATGTAGTGGTGGTTTTTCTGCAAGGATTGAGTAGATATATAACTGCAAAATAGGGCTGAATCAATTGTATGATAGTGACACAGAGAATATCAAAAAAAAAGAAAGCATTGTAATGGGATGTAGATGAGTGAGTAGTCTTTTTACCCAATCTCAAGTAAAACTTTTTTGTACATTATATTACACAGGTTGCTGTTGAAGTCTTTGGCCTAGTGCAACAATTACTTCCTTCTGTGGCAGTTTTGAATCAGAAATATGCCCCTCCAGCCTTTAACCCAAATCAGTCTACAGACAGCACCACAGGAAACCAGCCAGAACAAGGCCTTTCAGCTTGCACTACCTCTAACCACTATGCCGTCGTGGAGAGTGAGCATCCCTATAAACCAGCCTGTGTCACACACTATAAGGTAAGCCCCAAGTCTACATTTGCAAGCAGGTTCCTAAATTCTTTGGATATGTGTTTTGGTTTTGTGAAAATGGACTAACTAAATTTATTGCCGAGGGTGGTACACATACTGTCTAGTTTAGGAGACTGAGTTTCTTGTGTTGCTCTCAGCAGAAACCTGTTCTTCGATGGGTATAGAGGAAGCCTGTAGGTTTAGGCCCTAATTTAGGTTTAGGATCTAATTTAAGCATCTTCATTTGCTCAGTGTTACATTTTACTACTCAGTCATGCACAGATTCTTTTCTCTACAGATTTTGCACATAGTTCTCTCTCACTGAGTATGAGCATATATGAGGTTTGACATTATTAATTATAAACCACTAATAAAATGCATGTTGGTATGTCATTCTATTTTTAATCTAGATCAGTATTTGATATGCTATTCTTAATGCATAAGATTTTTTACTCGTAATGTCTTCATGAAAGGTGTAGATGATTTATGCACTCTTCTCAAACTTACCTAAGATTTAATTTTTAAAAATATAAATTATTTCTTGCTAGGAAACAAAATAAGCAAATGTGGAGTCCCAAAGCTAAATAGACAAGTAATGCAGTTGTGATTGAAATGACTTGCCTGTAAACTCTTTCTAAGTTCCTGTTTCTGAATTTAGAAGTTTGATGTCTTTATGTAGACTTTATCTAAACAGATGTTCTTACCTAATGCTAAAATGATTCTTTGTAGAAATCCCTAAGATCAATTTCAATCAAAATGCTGTGCATTGTAGCGTAGTATACTGTAGTACTTAAGTTCTTCATGCTATAACTTGGACCATGGTTTGGGATTGCTCAGGACTCTGAAGTCTTCTTTAAGTATGTGAAACAGCATTAATTGACTCAATTAAACTACAGTTTTATTTTCCTGAAGATTGGTTTTGTCTACTTGAGTTAAGAGCTGAGGTGTAAATGACATGCCTGGTATAAATCCTCACTGAGTTCTGTAGTGACACTGATACCAAAACAATAAATACAAAAGTTACAAATCTAGAATCAAGTAAGGCCAACAGTGATTAATTGTTAATCTACTTAAGCTGAGAAAACAAGGTATCTGTTGCAGAAAATGTAGCTATCATTGGAGGTTCCTGAAGTGATAATGCTGATTACCTTTATAATAAAATTTGTAGAACCTGTGTGAAGTGTTAGTCTCAGATGCTGCTGCTTTGGGCATTCTGTAGCTATCTGCTGTCATGCCACAGGCCCCATTCATGAGCGCGCTTCAGCTGCTTTCCGCTTTTCTGGTTGTTTAGTTTAATGTACCTGTATTTAGAAATAAAAACAATCACAAATGGAATCACAAATTCAAGCACTTAATCTGACCATAGCTTGTAACACATGACTACAATATTATATTAATGCTACAATAACTACAATATACACAAAATACTACAATACAAAATACTGCAATAACTACAATATTATATTAATACATGACTACAAGCATTTCAGATATATTTGGCTTTCAAAGAATAAATCTGGAAAATTTGGTTAATGCTCCTGAAAACATACCAAAGCTACTATAGAGAATAGAAAATTCATAGCCTGAAATGTTTAAATGAAAAAAAAAAAAAAGAAAAATGTGCAATTAAGTGTATAAAATCCACCTAAACATAATTGATTTGGAATTACTGTTTTGTTTTAGGTGACTTTTCCTGAATGTGTCAGGTGGATAACAATAGAGTTTGACACTCAGTGCGGCACTGCTCAGTCAGAGGATGTTCTTCGTCTACTAATTCCTGTCAGAATTGCACAGAGCCTAGGATTTGGACCAAAGCATGGTTCTGTTCATGAAAACCTTAATTCATGGATAGAACTGAAAAAATTCTCTGGATCTTCAGGGTGGCCCACTATGGTATTAGTATTGCCAGGTAATAAATATATATTGCTATAATTTCCAGTAATATGACTAGTTAAAATAATGAGAAGGCTAGTAAAAAAAGAGTTATTAAAACATTGAAAACTGAAAAATGTCTGGTTTTTTTTTTGTGCAAATGGAAAATTTGATTGCAGAAGTTTTTAGTCATCACAGTCATTATAGAAAAGAGTTGTGAAAGTCTCAGTCCAAGCTGGTAAAAGTTTATATTGAGCCATTACTTGCAAATCAATGAAGTACATTGATATTAGGGGATTTTTGGGAGGTCATTTTGTGTATTGCTCAAGATCTTCTATGTGCTACATATGAAGCCTGAAGGTTTCATGTTTGTTTATGTAGTAGAAACACAAATAGAATAAATGTTGAAAGTTCCTGTTTATTTGTTTGATGTGTTCTCTTGCTTCCTCTAAGGAAATGAAGCACTTTTTTCTCTGGAGACTGCCTCAGACTATGTGAAAGATGAAAAGGCTTGTTTCTATGGTTTCAAATGTTATGCCATTGGATATGAATTTAGTCCAGGATCTGATGAGGTACGGAAAAAGGGGGATGGCTGTAATGACACCTGTTTAATTCCTTTGTCTAAGACCAAGTGTTTTTGTAAAGTGAATTTTATTTCCACTTCTGACGAAATAACACTTCTAAATGACTTTCCTACAACTTTTAAACCTTCATTTTACAGATGCTATTTGTTTGGAATATTTAAATCTGAATGTGTGTTTGTTTACATGAAGGAATATGTATGAATATATGTTTGTATATAGATATATATGCATATATATGTGTGTGTGTGTATATCTATATAAATAAAAAAACTGTAACAGTCTACAAATATGTAGCACTATGGTTTTATCTATTGCATTATTGGGATATGATATTTCCTAAAATTCTGACTTAGTCTTTTATTCTAAATCCAAAGAATTGTTGGCTTTATGTTCACAGTGATTCATATTTCACTGTCATTGTTAATAATGTGATGACAGAGTTTTTTGTGTATTTGGGAAAATGTTTTGTCTCAACTGTTTTCATACAAAATATCTTAACTTGCTTTGTGATAACTTGAAAAAATAGCGCGACCCTTGTCTTGGGAGTGTTAAGTTCGTGGCCTCACATGAACTTCACAAGTTTTCCATCTTGTCTACACTGCACCTGTCACAAAAGATTTATCTCAGCTTATTTGTGAAATCTGCTCAAGCTTGATAATATCAAGTTTTCCAAGCACAGAATTCTGTGATTATTCTGTGATTATGATTCTCATAATGGGTCTGATGTGGATCAGAAGATATTTCATAAGATTATTAGCTCTTATTGTCCCATTGGCTTGGAGTAAATCACATTTATAGGTAACGTAGATAATCAAATTAGTCTAATATTGGGTAATATTTGATTAATGCTATATTACTTCTGGTCGCTGCAGTTGTTGGCTGCTTAGATATGTGTTACTGGCAAGAATTGTGTTCCTGTGTAGGAACTCTTAACTTTCCCTGTGCTAATTATACTGCTTTAATGAGAAGGCAATAAGGCAGATCAGGAAGCAGAAGGGACTGAAAGTTCATCTTTACTGCACCAGCTTTTATTTGTCTTACACACTTATTCACATCCTTCACGTCAACTGAACCCCAGTGCTAGGACAGAGGGACTGGGGGCAGTAACTCAGTAAAGAGCATGAAAGAAGGAATGGCTCTTCAGCTACCCGTACTGATAATAGCCTAGCATATGTTTGACAGAGCCAATAGAGCAAGTACCGTTATAATTGTTATTCTTTTAACTGTGGTACTAGGTGGTGATAGGAGTTCTCAGGAAGCACAGAAGTGTCCAGTGGCCGAAGTGCCCAGAGAACTTTTGCTTAGGAGGAATCAATCCAGTAAAACATTGCCAAGATAAAACAATAAAAACAGTATGAACGGCATAGGAGAAGAGAGGAATGAAAACTACCTCTTATGAAATATTTTATTTGTGTCTTTCTTTTTCCCCACCCCACCCTTCCAGTGCCATAGATGATACGGAAAAATATTTGTCTTGCCTAAAGTGACAGTGGCCCTAATAATTTGTTAGCACCTTATTGACACATTTGTCAGCTACCAGACAAATATATCTCACCTTATCTCTCATTAGACTGTTTACTTAGCTACAAGGGATGATTCTTCCCCTGAAATAAAAATGTTCAGCTTTCAGTGCTAGTGAGTACCATTTTTACTGAGAGATTTTATGCTCAAGAGTGTCTAAAGACACTCAGGAGTGTCAAGAGTCTAACAAAAGACTGCAAAGAAATTCTACAATAGAAAAATAAGTGTCATATGATTAAAACTGCTTTGTATGTCAGATCTGAAGCCTGCACAGAAGTCACATAACAGCAATATTTGTTTTTCTTAATCATGTTTAAGGCAAGGTCTTTGTTCCCCTTAAAGGTTCTGTGTTATCTGCCAGTATGGTCTAAGTCTTTTCCCTTAATGGAAAGTTGCAATACTCCATTTTTGGAGCTTAAGTGAAGCTTCTGGAGCTTAAAGGAGCTTAAATGAAGTGATTGGACACACCACATAATTTTCTCATTCTTTTGAGACCTTTATGGTGACCATTTTCCAAAGTGTTACACTGTCAGAAAAGGAGTATAAGTTCTGGTGACTGCTCTATTTACTCTAGCTTGAAAGAACAAAATATCAGCAAGACCCAGTTCAGGTCAGTGTGCTTCATTCCTGCCCATCTCATATTCCACTTTTAAAGGGCAAATTTCCAGTGCCTTGACCTAATTACAGTGTCTTAAGTGGCAGACTTTCTTACAGAAGTGTCTGGGAAAAGTGAAAGATGCTGTTGAGTGTGAGCAAGTGCATCAAGAAATCAATATATACAGGTAGTTGAGCTATTTAACTTTGTGTAAATGGCAGATTTTTGCAAAATTTTACTTTGATCTTTGCCCTGATAAATGAAGAGTAAAACTTTCTATATGGTCATTATGAAAACTTCAAAATATATGCAGAAGGGATGACTTATCTGACTTAAGGGGTGAACACACAGCAGGGAACTGTCAGGTGTGTTGGCCCACATTTAACTTATTTTAATTGCTTCTTCTTTCTAAACTTGCAGTTTGAGTCCTAAAAATGTAGTTTGTCAAGGGTTAGATCTGAAATACATTTTGAAATTATTTCCAAATCTTAATAATCTTGGAGAATCAAGGCAAATCTAGAGTTGATTTGAAGCTCTTTCCACAAAGAAGATTTTTGCCTTTACATTATATATCGCCAGTCTCTGAAGGTCTTTCTGGAAAATCCATCAAATTAATGTTTTCCATCTCTTCTACTTTTTCTTTCTTCTCTGTAGGAGAGTAGAAAGCCTTAGATTTATTTGGAACTGCTGAACCTTGCACAATGTTCTTTAAAACTTTAGAGGTCAAGAACACCTTTTTTGTGAGCAAAGTTGAAGAGGCTGCGCTTGCCTGCAGCTGAAGTTGAAGGGCGCACATCAAATACAATTCTCTGTGGCTAGAAAGTAGTTGCAGCCTTCCTAGCAATACTGCTCTCTTTGCCTTCCCTCCCTGCCTCCCTACACTTGGAAAGTGTCCGTGTGGCCCAAGACAAATGGAATAGGGGCAACTGTTCCCGCTGTGGAATCCTTTTCCCATCCGTGTCTCTCCAGCCAGAGACAGGAGGAGAGGAGGAAAACAAAGTTTTAAACATCATTACCTTAGAGCAAAACAGAAAAGGGAGCTTGCTTGGTACCTTTGTACTGCTTTGGAGAGGTATTGCTTTGCAATCTTAATATGTGTCAGTGGTTTTTGCAGTAGGAAGTTCCCTTTAACTTTATGAGCTAAAGACAGCACCTTGCTATGATAACAGGCTACAAGAAGTCAGGTAACCTGTTTAATAATGCTCCTACCTATTTGAAATTGTTCTAAATTGCTTCTGCGTTCTAGTCCACGTCACATATAGCATGTATGTCACAGTGTAAATGTAAATCAAGGAGAATATTAATGAGAGACTTCAATACAGCTTTAGTATTGCTTAGGATAAAGTAATGTCAGGGAAACCTATTCACACAATTATGCTCTCTACATATTATGCTCTCTAACAATATTTTTGTTTAATTTATTTAAATTTGAAGGGTATTATTCAGCTGGAGAAAGAACTGGCCAATTTAGGAGGATCATGTGCAGCAGCTTTGATGAAGAAAGATCTAGCACTTCCAATTGGTAAGTCCTTTTCAAAGAACATGGTTTATTATTTTACCGTTAATTCAGCTTTACTGAATTAATAAAACCCTTCAGTCTTAATGATGCTGTTACTTACAGATGATTGTGTAAAATTTATTCTTAAAACATAATTAGTCAGTAGAGATATTGGCGTTGTTTGCACTGTTCTGTCCTTGCATCTGTGGGGAGGAGGTAAAACTGGTCATTTAAATCTGAACCTACTCACCCCATCCACAGGTAGTTTATCAGTGTACAAGCCATATCCTACAGCTTCCTGGTGGTACTTCACAAATGAGGTATCTTCCTTGTATTTCTCTCTCACTGTTTTTTCCTCTCTGCACTTTACACCTTTAGAATGAAAAATACCTGCAGTGCTGAATTGCAAACTGGAAAATTATATTTTTAATATTGAGAATGGTCACTGTATCTCTGCAGCTCACAGACTAAAATATTTCTGCTGCTTTTTTTCTAGAGTTGTCAAAATATTGGAAACTTTTACAGCAAATACAAGTTTGCAGTAAACAAATGTAATCTAAGATGCAAGGAAAAGTGAGAGTTTAGCAAAAATGAATCGATATGGATACTGAATTAGAACTTTTTAACAAGACAGCCAAATTCTGTTTAATGGGACTTATACCAATAAGCATTAGTATAATTAGATTTTAATTTACAATTGGAAACAGGAGCTTAAATATTGTCAGTGAAGGTGGAAGAGAAAGGTGCACATTACTGAGCAGAAAGGTATTGATCAGTGTGCAGCTTCTGCCACAAAACTTTTTGAAATTTTTTATCCTGGTATTTTTCTTGTATATTTGAATGTGCTGATCTCTTACTTTATGTTGTAAGTAGGCACCTCAAGTGCACTTGTAAATCTGTATTTCGCTCTCAAAAGTACAGGCAATTCTATAGTTTAAATACAGTGCCCTCTTCTGTTGTCCTTCCAACAATAGCTACGTTAATTTCTGAGTTTTGTTACTCTCCCTAGCGCCACTTACCTTGTTCTCTTTTTTTCTAAGCAAAAAAAAAAAGGAAGCAGAAATTTAAATGTTCCTAACTTCCTCTCATTTCCTATATTTTCTAATGCATCATTCTTCTCTCAAAAGAGGGTTTGGTCTGGTTTTATTTTTAAATTAATTTTAAAAGGGAATGTTTAGAATAAGAGAGGAAAGCATGTGGTACCTAGGTTTGCTTATCTGCTTTCAGATAGAGGGAATTTCAAATGAAAAACGTGCAGCTAAGTTTCATATGCAGCTCCAGCAAAGCTATAAAAGAGGTTGCCTGTGAACTGCAGCAGAGCAAGAATAGGTTCATTGACTGTAATGGGTTTCCTCATTCCAGAGGTGATTGCAATTGATGCATCAGACCATTTACCTACTCCAGCACTTCAGTGAAGCCTCTCAGTGCTCCTGTGTGTTACAAGCCCAGTGACAGGAAGGCATAAGCACACAGTGCTTCTCTGCAAGACTTTTGGGCCCTATGGGTGACCAAGCCTGGAAGATGCACTGGGCTGCGTTTCCTTCATGCTTTAGGAAAATGTCATCTGTGGGAGTGCACCCAAATTTTATTTGAGTTAGCACCTTCAGAAGGTCACCTTTTCTCCTTGCTAGTTGTGCAAGACTTTAAGATGTTTGTTCTAGTGAGAAATATAATCTCTTCTTATGATCTGACTTGAACAATGGTATGGAATTGATGGATGTATTTAAAATTGTTACTTATTTGCTTATTTCACTCTCTAATAGCTAATTCTGATAGCAGATTTTTTATTATATTTTTTATTTCATTTTTAAAAAATCATTAAGACTTTTTTCTTTACAGTTCTTTTTCTTTTTACGATAAGAAATTGCCTTACTTGTAGGATTGCCTGACATGTTTTTGAGAGAGAGTAGAAATATAATAACTACCTGGGTTACTTTTTTTTTTTTTTTCTTTATGTTAAAGACTGTGTTTGGCAACCATGGAATCATAATTTTGGGCTGCATTTATGAGGAGCAAATGTTGTATAAGAGAATATATTTGAGATTTGTATTTTAGACACAATCATAATCTTGTAGATTTTACCAGATTTTCAAATCTCATTGTCAGGGTAAGTCTTTATAAGGAAGCAGCTTGTGCTTAGTTCATACCTTCTGCCTCCTGGAAATCATCTTACCCTGCCAAAATCTTTCTCTGAAAGTCTCTCATTACATCCAAAGATTTGCCATACATACTGTCTTTGAGATAAGAAGATAAGGACCAAATTTTTGTTCTGTGTAAATTACATTGCTTATTTGTTTGTCCACTCAAAGACACAATACTGCATGTGTACTCTGTTACTTGAAAATGTTAACTATTCATTAAAGAATATTGCAATAATCTTTGAACTGCTGAGTTGCCCATCATGTTACAAATGTAAACTTTGTGATGTAATAGAATTGAATTTTGCATTCTCTAATAAGTAGATAAATGTTGGTATGTTTATGAAAAACATGTTTATATTTTTACAGCAGGTAATGAATTTGAAGAAGATCTTGAAATTCTTGAAGAGGCTGCTTTGCAGGTATAATTGTTGCTTCTTTTTTGTTGCAGTGTATTTCACTACATACTTATGTTGAAATCTTTTGACAGCTATGGAAGAAAATTACTTGAAGGAGGGAATCTGAATTGCTTTAAAACTATTTTAAAATGTTATTGCTGGTAGTATTTATTAATAGATGTAATTTAAGAATTTTGCCCTACATTTTCGAAGCTAGTGGCTGAGAATTTTTTAATCTCTATTTCTCTCTGATTTTGACTAAAAATATGAGCTTTTAAAATTAGAGAGCTACTTTGTCAGAAGTTTGCTGTTTAAACTTCTACTCATGACAAAAATAACCAATCATTTATAAAAATGTAACTTTTCCTGCTTAGCTGAACAAGAACTACTAAATTGATATCACTGTCTCTTTTTGTAGGCAAGATAAGAGGGAATATTTGTAGATATCCTTCCCCAGGTCTTTTTAGCTCATTGTTCATGTCACACAGTAATTGGGTGTTTGTGGAAGATAGAATCAAGATGAAATATTGTGTGAAATGTAGACTTTTGATCCTAAGGGACATACAGAAGATTTTTAGTCATAGATTTAAAAATGAAAGTTTCAGTACTGGAAGTCTACATAGTTGGGTTCTTTGGCTTTTTTTTTTTTTTTTAACTTTCATGAAATACACTCTTCTAGTCTTCTATACTGGAATGGCTTCCTATCTCCCAAACATCTTTGCCGATATTGTTATATTATGCAAAGCATCTACATATAAGATACTGAAAATGCTCTTTTATTCCCTTCCTTTCCTGCCCCTCCACGCTCCCCGAAAGGTGTGCAAATCTCACTCTGGCATCCTTGGTAAAGGCTTGGCACTGTCTCACTCCCCTACTATCCTGGAAGCCCTTGAAGGAAGCCTTCCCCTGCAAGTGCAAAGCAACGAGCAGTCGTTTCTAGAGGACTTCATTGCCTGTGTGCCGGGGTCGAGCGGAGGGCGACTTGCAAGGTAACAATCTGAGTGCAGTGCCTATGGGTTCACTGCATCATACTCTTCAGTTTCTTGTCAAAACAGAAAAAGGTTGATTAAGTGTACAATCTGAAAAAGCTGTATTGTTGCTTGTTCTAAACAACTAGCTGTATGATTTTCCTAGTTACGTCACAAATTAATGAAGCTATTTGGTAATATTGTTTCTATTAACAATAAAATATTATACTAAGGGAAAGCTCTGAAGTGTTCAGGCCTTCTTCATCCTTTCCCAGGAAAAGGCCGTGTTTGTATAGACCGTATGGCCAGGAGAAATTTTAATATTGTTTCTGTTTTGGTAGATGGCTGCAGCCAGATTCATATGCTGATCCTCAAAAAACATCTTTGATTTTAAATAAGGATGACATTCGATGTGGCTGGCCAACCGTTATTACTGTACAAACAAAAGATCAGTATGGGGATGTTGTTCATGTTCCTAATATGAAGGTAATTACAATAATCTTGTCTGTTCTTATACCTTGTCATGTCTTCTTTTAATAATAATTTAATAAATTTATTTTTAGTATTGTACATATTCCAGATAGTACACTTGCATTCTGCAGAAAGTGGCACTCTTGAATTCATTGTAGCCAATGAGACTACACTTGTCTCTACATCCACAGAATTATCAAATTCTCTTATCAAATCCCGTGGGAATAGCCAGCTATGTGTAAGATGTAGAAGATGATAAGAATTTTTTATCTTTAATATTTTGTAATCATATAACCAATTGTGAACTGAGTAAATGGGATTGAAAAAGAATTAGAAACTGGGGAACCACTTTAGAGTCACTAAGGCTACAACTGCAATTTTTCCTTTCCCATTTCTAGTATTAGGAAGTTCCTAGAACCAGTGAAATTAAAATGGCATTTTTTTATTTAGTTACCATTTTTCTACAGTACTTTATTAAAGAAGTAGAAATATTAATTTAACCATTCGTTTAGATTCATTCAGCATGCCGTTTTCTGATTTAACTTCTAGTAAATTAAGCTAAACACATTGCTTATTTATGATGAGTTATGCATAAACTTACCTTCAAGGTAGCTAGCCCGTTCTTCCTTCAAAAACTAAATACTGTTATAAATAAATAAATATGATATGATAAATTGATAAATAAATCTCTGTTACCTGCACTGAAGAGTTCAGTGTAAAGATACAGTAGGGTTATTCTGTGTAGAGCTGGTTAAGATGCAGTTTGGCCATTTCTGAGGCAGACCTAACAAGCCCTGTTAGCTGTCTCTGAAACCCAGCACACGTCTGGAAGGCTCTTCTACAATTTGTAGCATTTCCTGTTGTGGGAAATCTTAGCTCTGCATATCAGCATTCATGTATTTTCTACTGTTTTGACACAGGCATAACTGGCACAAAATTAGAACTAAACCTTGCTGGCCCTCACTGAGGATGTGCAAAGTAACCTGAATGCTTCCCTTCTGTACCTCTGTTCTCAGTTGAGATGCTTTGCTTGGGTTTGCCAAGAGTTAAGTGCAGGCTCTTAGGTTTCTAACAGTAACTGGGTTTGTGTTTCACCACTCTGTCTGTAGCTTCCGCAATGTGAAAGAACGTGTGTGTCTTCTTGCAGGTGGAGGTCAAAGCTATTCCTGTTTCTCAGAAAAAAACATCTTTGCAACAAGAACAAGTTAAAAAGGGGCAGCGAATACCAGGGAGTCCTGCAACAGCTGCCTCCCCTAACACTGACATGACCTTTGGAGGGCTTCCTTCACCAAAACTGGACTCCTCTTATGAACCTATGATAGTTAAGGAAGCTCGATATATTGCCATTACAATGATGAAGGTAAATTGCTCTCATTTGTGCAATGGAACTGTGCAATACATTTGTTGTGCAGAGAGAAAGAAAAAAGTATATGCCAATTTGGCAGCCTAAATATGAATTTCTTGGTTACAAATTGCCCCAATTATATTCATTAAACTCAAGAGTAAGCTACGTGTATCAAAAAGGCTCAATTGCCTAGCCTATAAACAGTTACGAGCCTGGTTAGAATTTAAAAGGATAAACATATCTTTGATTTTAATTACCCTGATTAACAAACTAGCCTGAGAAGAGAAAGGAAAACCATTGTTGAAATAGGAGAAAAATAGAAAACAAAAAATCAAATCTACATAGGATTGAAGCATTGAATCTGTATTATAAACTGTAAGAAATAAGCGTAGGGAAAAGAAATTGGAGCTCAGTAAAAAGATCATACAAATGAGATCTGTAACAACTTTAAAAAATCAAAATGCCACACACAGGAAAATATTGAACAGTATCTTTGAAATTAGCTCGTGTCAAATGAGGCAGCTCAGAGAGTTTACAGGCAACAGTTTTTAAAGGGGTGGCCGGTCAAAAATGAACAATTGCCATTGATCTGGTAGGTGTTACGAGCTGTGGGGTAAATGACATGTGTGCCAGGTACTGACATGAGATGCCTCCCTCCCCTTACTGGAGGGGTTGTCATCAGTGTGGATTTATTGGAAAAATGAGAAAACCTAGGATTTTTTAAAGGTTACAGACTTGTTTTCTATTGTTGACACTGCTGGAGCAGCTGTATACAAGGAGTTCAAGTAGTTAGTAAATAACAGTGAATCAGTGAAAAAAAAATCAGTAGAGTATAAAACATTTTTTTTTTAAAGAACATAAAATCACTTATCTGAAAATGTATTTACAACCACAGAATTATTATCAGAGACAGGTGATGGTCTAATTTTGCTTTTGTTTGGGATACTGCAAGATTCAGTTCTTGACTTGATGCTACTTGACACATCTTTTGATGACTTGAAAAAAATATATTATTTACAAGGCCAAATGGGTTTTGTAGTCATCCTTATTCAAAGGCACACATTGCTACTGCTTTAGCAACAGATATCAAACCTGCTTACACAGCTGTTATGGTGACGTGCCTTGTAAAATATTGTATAATCTGCAGTCGTTGAATATGGAGCTCGTACAGGTTATCCAGGAATTAATCTTCAGAATTGATGCTCCCTTTGGATAAAGAATGTTTGATATTAGCTGGTTAACTTATAACCATCTTTAATTTGCATCAAGGTAAAATAAAATGAAAATGCAACTATTCTCTAAAAGTTATCTTAACAGCACAATTATCTGTAAAAGTGAAGAATTAAAAGAAAATCACACACCTAGGTAAATATAAAAAGTGTGTCTCCCTTCTTGTTCAAGTATGTTTGACTTCTGTATTTAACACCTTTCTGTGGAGTCTTCAGCAGATATTGAGGCACAGAGCTACTTCTACTGAGGTGCTTTGTGCAGCTCTGGGGCTGCTGTTTTCCACTTTTGGGGGCTTTTGGGTGAAGTCATTTCACAAGAATATGTGAAAGCAGGACAGGCTTTTTGTTTTTTTGGCAGGAATCAACAGAAATATCTCCTCTAGTCATCTCTACTTGTGACTGTGGCATGAACTACTAGGCATTGTGGGCCCTGCTATTTCTAACAAAAGGGAAACTTCTAACAAAGTTTCCCTCCTCTTCAAATAGACATTTTTAAAATTGCTGTGGCCAGCCGAGAGCACGGCATCATGAATGCAGTTGTGCTACAATAGACACTGGGATGCTCATGGGAAGTTACAAAAAAGACAGTCACACTCTTCTTGGAGGTGCACAGAGAAAGGACATGTAGTAGTGGATAAAATTTGTGAAAAGAGAAATTCCATTCAGATATGAGGAGGAAAAGTCACAGTGATAAAATCAAACATTGAAATAGGGTGCCCAGAGAAACTGTGAAATCTTGGAGATGCTCCAAAGCAAACCAGAGAGTCCCCTGAGAAAACAGATCACATCTGAAATGGGGTCTAACTTTGAGGGTGGCCCTAGTCTGAGAAGAAGGTGGAACCTAATTGCCTCCAGAGGTCTCAACTGATAGAAATTATTATATAATTCTATGATAGACACAGTAGAGAATGAAATCATGAGAGCAGTGCTCTGGGATCATGCCAGCACAGGCTTAGATTGACTTAATTTGTCATGGTGCTGTATCCCGTGGATGCTCTATGAATGCTTGTGACCTACAAGGAAGCTGAAATCTAGCTTATTAAATACAGTTCTCCACAGGGACATAAAAATAATCCAAAAGGATTTTATTAAAATTAGATTAAAAAGAACTAAAAGGCTATGACAGTATTAAATAAACAATGTTTTTGTTAGCAATATATATCTTTCTTAGGCACTGTGTATATATACAATTTATATGTTTTGTATATGTACACATATATATCATACCTAAAAAATGGCAGCTTAAAGAGTAAGTGAAGCTATTTGTTCGTGTGTGTGTGTTTAAATTTGTTTTTCTTTTTGTATTTTGGAACTAATTCCTGGTTCCCTGCACAATGTTTCTCGTAAATGTAAAGTTAGATTGGTTTGAGAAAATACGAAAATACTCCATTTTTATTTTTATTCATGATGGTGTAATCATGATAACTGTTGATTTAATGTTTTTAATTTCATTCTTTTATAGGCATATGAAAATTACTCCTTTGAAGAATTACGCTTTGCTTCACCAACCCCAAAGAGGTAAACATTAAAAGTCACCCTATAGAAAGGATTAAACTTAGAATGTCCTGTCATTTCTGCTAATGCCTGCAGTCACAAGCCTTGACTGCAGAGGAACTGTGGCTAAGTAAAAATCTGTAGTGTATTTTCAACACTGAGCATTTTCTAATTTATATGTCATGTTGTTTTCTTAAATTTAGAGATTCTTTTTCAAATCTTACACTCTTTATTTTTCTAATGTTGATTGCTTATTTTTATTATCCACTGTCTCAATACAAATTTTTGTCATAATGCTATGTGACATGTGAAATAGAATGTGATATCTCTATAGAAGTAACTTGGGCATTGTTATAAAAAGTACATTGGACAGGAGTAGACAAATAGTATTTTGATTTTTTTTAGAAGAAAACAATAAAATAGCTCTAAATTAAGTATTGCATGTAATTTTCAGGAGCCAGTAATTGTTATTCTGTTTTTTTTATGTCTAGACCCAGTGAAAACATGTTGATCAGAGTTAATAACGATGGTACCTACTGTGCAAACTGGACTCCAGGAGCAGTTGGTCTCTACACTATTCATGTTACTATAGATGGCATTGAAATAGGTACTGTATTTTAACTGTACTTAAGCAGAAACTATGGTTATATTGCATCCTAGTAAATGCATAGATTTTTCAGTGCACATGATGTTTAGTATTAAAGTTTATAGCAAAACTTAGCACCCACATTTTGGCCCAGAAGTCTAATTCCTTCTTTTTTTTCTTAGGAGAAATAAAATCATAACTATTTTCTCATTGTAATAAAATCATATCTGGAAAACATATATGTATAATGTGGTTAGATGACAGAATAATAGTGTATCATATTCATTACTCTTCGTGTTGTTTGAGAGGTTTAGGGTTTAGAAAAAAGTTCTTCCCTCACCTTCCTGCACTTCCAGGATCCTGCCTGGAATCAGGATCTTCACCTCTTCTTTCTGTGTCCTCGTCCACTCTCTGAGACACTCCTCATTTTGAAGAATCCTTCTTTTTGGCCTAGTACTCTTTCTGGAACACCATCCCTCAGTTGTCCCAGTTTAAATTGTCTGTGTGCAGATGCATTTAGATTTCTAACTGGATTACTCAGGACATGCCGCTTAGCCTGTTAGTTCTCAAAATTTAAAGACAATTCTTATCAGTTGCACTAGCAAATACTGACTATGTGGTCGTGTGTTCAAAAGTTTTTCTTGCAAACACTCACCCTTCAGCATATACACATGCACACCCACCCACAGCAACTATCTACTGTCTGCCAGAGTTCACAGTGTACTTTTTTTGCTTATGAGATTCCATCCATACTGCTGTGTCTAGACTGATTGTAGAGTAATTCTGTTAACGACGTGTGGCTCTCACTCAGGCTTAGACATACAGTTATGCTTAGATTGCTAATTCCATCTCAAATGCAAGAAAGTAGCAATGCTTTTGGCATCAATTTGTGGATTAATACTTTGCATCTGGAATTTGTAGTCTGATTTGCTAATTCCTGATGTGATCTATTAAGCAGTACTTCAGATCTAGAGCTGAGGGTTGTACTTTTGAATCGTAACATTTTTATGAGGCCTTTCTATCCAGATAGTGCTTTCATGTGGGCTTCAGTTTTTGATTTTGCACCTCTCAGATTGTATTGAGCTCTGAGTTGTAGCACAGATCAGCTATAGTTACCATTTGACTGACATTATAAGGGGTGATAATGATTTTTATTCAACTCAGTTTTTGTTTGCTTTTTAGATGCTGGCTTAGAAGTGAAAGTGAAAGATCCTCCAAAGGGAATGATACCACCTGGAACCCAACTTATTAAACCAAAAGCAGAACCTCAGCCAAACAAGGTTTGGAGAATTAAAACACATATGTAGCAGTTTTTCAGTGAGCTTAGTACATGCCTTATCATGTTACAGTGTTACAGTGCTGCAGAACTTGAGGATAATTCTAAATCGCTTTAATATGCTGGATGCACATAAAATGAAAGGTAATCTTTCCATTATCTTTCTGTATGTCCATTAATAAAACTGAGAGATTGTGCAGAAATTACCTTTCTTTTGGTTTGTCACTCAGACATTGTGCATCTGCTATGAAGAATACAGACTGCATTATGCACTATTATTAGTTCTTTTTATTTGATATTATACTATGGTATGGAAAGGAAAAATAGCTTTTTAAAGATCTTGTTTGTTTGGTGATAAGGCTTTTTCTTCAGTCAATATAAAGCATTCAGTATATGAATTTAGTAACTTCTCTGTCTTAGAATCTCATACTTTATTTTACCAAGTCCTGTCTGTCTTCCCCATTTCATCCATCCAAAGGACAAATAATGGTGGAAAGCTGAAGGGTGGCAACGCTTTAAAGAAAATCCTCAGCTGGGGGAACAACGCTCTGCTTTCTGTAAGATACTAAGGAGGTGATATCTAGCAGGGTTCTCAATCTTTTATTCATGGAATTAGCTTGTGTAAAAAAGTGAGAAGTTCTGAAATACCACAAGATTATCTTTCCTGTCTTATAACAAGAACTAAGGTGGATCATTCCCCTCTGCTGCCTAAGAAAAGCATTGCAAATTGTGCATGTTACAAAATGCTACAAAAAAGATCAAGTATTTGCCAACTTATTACGTAAATAGTGCATCATGATCTATTTCCTTTTCTAGCTTTTTGGAAATCTAGGGACAAAAATCTAGAGACAGCAACTTTATCTGTTGTTAAATAGATTTATTTATTTAGTAAATCAGTCCTCAGTCCATAAATAGTTTCTATGCCTGCCACTATCAAGATTCATCTCCCAGCACTATGACCCTGAAGTAAAAGATAGATAAATTTATCTTGAGTTTCTAAACAGCTTTTGATTCCTCATTGCATTTTTTAAAAATGCACTCTTAGTCTTTCTCTGTTCTCTTGTGGTTAGGTTTAGCTCTTCATGTCCATCTAATTCAAATTCCTCGTTCCTACTGAGTGAGATTCATCTCACATAACTTAATGACATCTCCATCCCAGCTCATCACCGAGTGTCATTTGCAGTCAGCAAAGTGAAGGAGACATCTGCTCCTGGGTGAGATAAATTGCTGGCTGGAAGTCTCTCTTTTATCTTTTCAATTACTGCCATTGGAAACAAGGTGCTTGGCTCATATATGAGAGTTATATTTAACCATGTAACACTCACTATGACAAAAGTTAGATGTCTGATATTCTGAGATATTAGCCAATGTTTAATCATGTCCCTGCTTACATGACCTATTTTTTTATTTTGAATTTTGAAACTCTTTTAAGAAGAACCATCCTTCTGTCCTGTTTACCTGGGGTTTGTAGAGGCTTATCCATGATAAGGTTTTAGTGGTATTGCGGCAATACACTATTTTTTTGTGTGGTAAAGTATTTTATTAGTCCTCTGTTTGGTGTCATAAGGAGTCTCTAGACAGATTTGGGTAATTCTGTGTGTGAACAGCAGTATTACAAATAGCACAGAAAAGTAATTACTGTATTCCATTCTGTACTTCTGAATCAAGACTGAAAATTGCACATGTACTAAAGGTGGTCCAATATACCAAATCCTGTTGCACTGAGAAGATTTGGGATAGTTAAAATCTTGAGGCTTCTTTCTCCTCTTTTCCATCCTTAAATTTCATATAGTTACAACCAAAAGATATTAACAGCACATGCTCAGTGGTGATCTGTTCTCAACTCAGAACATTTTCATTGAATTTGCGGAACATTCCAGTTTTGAGATCCAACCTCTCTTAATCTCGGGCTGAAAGTGATTGATAAATCATGATTTTGTTGATTTCCTTATTCTCTGTTATTTGAAAGAGGATGAAAATTGGACTGTCCTATCTGTCCAAGTTGGTAAAAAAGGTTACCAAAACAGGATACCAAACTGGGTGGAGTGGCCAGCACTCCTGAGGGCATTCAGAGGGACCTAGACAGATTGGAGAATTGGGCAGAGAGGAACCTCATGGGATTCAACAAGGATAAGTGCAGTGACCTGTACCTAGGGAGGAATAACCCCAGGCAGCTCCACAGAGAGGGATTTGAGAGTCCTGATTGACAACAGGTTAACCATGAGGCAGCAATGTGCCCTCATGGCCAAGAAGGCCAGTGGGATCCTGGCCTGTATCAGGAGGAGTGTTGCCAGCAGGTCGAGGGAGGGGATCCTGCCCCTCTGCTCAGCTCTGGTGCGGCCGCACCTGGAGCATTGGGTGCAGTTCTGGGCTCCCCAGTACAAGAGCGATGTGGAGCTTCTAGAGAGGGTCCAGCGGAGAGTCACGAAGATGATTAAGGGACTGGAGCATTTGTTGTATGAGGAAAGACTAAGTGAACTGGGCCAGTCTGGTCTGGAGAAGAGAAAATTGAAAGGAAAGATGATCAATATGTATAAATACCTGAGGGGAGAATGTAGGGAGGATGGGGACAAACTCTTCTCAGTGGTGGGCAGTGACAGGACAAGGGGTAATGGGTACAAGTTGAAACACAGGAAGCTCCATCTCCATGTAAGGAAGAACTTCTTTGCTGTGACAGCAAAGAAGTTCCAGAGCCCTGGAACAGGCTGCCCAGAGAGGCTGTGGAGTCTCCTTCTCTGGAGATCTTCCAAACCCACCTGGGTACCACCCAGTGCCACGTGCTGTGGGTGTCCCTGCTGGAGCAGGGGGGTTGGACTAGATGGACTCTAGAGGTCCCTTCCAACCATTCTGTGATTATTGTAGTTACCTGTTTCCAGCCTGAAGTGTATGAACAGTACAAACTGCTATTCCCTTATTAGCTGTAAAATTCAGAGAAACTAAATTTGCATGTAACACCATGCCACATCCCACTGACAGAAACATTCTCTTTCAAGTACTGTAATTTAGGGTTTTTGCAACTGCTACAAGAAAATAGCCCTATTGTACCTGCAGTGAAAGGCGCCAGATTAGTACCAATATGATTGTGTACTAACAGGTTTTGATATTGTCATCTGTCTTTGTGAGACTGGACAAGAAGCAATGTTAACAGCAAAAAACAGAAAGCTTTGAGCAGAGAATGTTCTTTTGCCTCTCTTCAGAGGAGAGTAACACACTTGGTAAGGTGGTTGTATCCTGTAAAATGCACTTTTCTGTGCTGCAAACGGTACCTGTTTCCACATTCACCAAATGGATGGCACAGTAACAGAGTTCTTGCAAAGCATATGCATATAAGAATGCGTGTATGTATGTCTACATATGTTCACTTCTTTATCACCTTGCATTACTCACTCCTTTCAGGCTAAGCCCAATTTTGATTAATCCATGAAAGAACTGACTCTAAAGATGTTAAAGGAGAGAGTTACTTAACCACTGTGCCATAGGGAAATGTTTAAAGCAGAGAAATTCCATATCAAAAACACTGAGATAATTTGGGTTGTCACAAAGAGACGAAGCAGAATGCTTCATCTGTCTTTTCTTGTATTGCTTTAGACAGTCTGTCAGTGCCTCTGATCCCTAAAATATCTGTATTTACCGTTTAAGGTTCACTATCAAATAATTAGTAGCTACAAGGAAAGAAAATGCTATTTCCAAGTCTCTCTATATTCCTAAATCTGATGTGGAATTCTCCTTTCTCTTAATTCAAGTTTTTAGTCGAAGCTCTAACTAACCCATCATGATTTCTGGAGTCTCAGATTTGAGGGAATAATGCAACACCCCCATATTTGCATGGCTGTGTTTAGAAGCTTCTTTATATTGTAAATATTGTCAGCAGTGACTCTTTACTGTGTGTTTACAAACACCTTGGATGTTCCTGGGTTATGCCACTTAGTTATTCCAGTTTAAAGAAATGTAAATTATTGGAGTAATAATATTGCCACTAAAGAAAACCTGACACATCAGGGAGTAAATCTGAAATTTTTGATATTTCCATGATTCTTACCTTTTATCAATTTTCTTTCTTTTTTTCAGTTAAGCCATTTTCCAGCGATTTTTTTTCTTTAAACTAGCCTTTAAAAGAAATATAATTTCTTAAAATGGGTAATTCCTTTAAAAAATGAAATAAATTCTCTAACTAAGGAAAATATCCAAACTTTTACTAAAAAGCTGATTACACATAGTATTTTGGTAGGAACAAATGGGAAGCAGTTATCTTGGATAAAAACTGGAAAAAATAAAATAAAATCTTGTACTCCATAACTTACCGAAAATAGTAAAGGAAGTTGAATGGCTAAAAGAATCAGGAGCGTGTATTAAATACTGTATAACACATTTTTCAGAGTTTCTGTCAATATACTTCTACTTGTAGGGCATTTTGAACATTATGATTGTATTGGGTATCATAAAAAATAAAGTCGTACACACCAGCCATGGGAAACTAGCAACAAACTGTAACTCTTAAGACTGCCATTTCATTACTGTAGCATTTCAGAATCTGTTAAATCTATTTCTTTTTACGCTTTGAGAGCTCTGTTCATTTTTTCTTCCTTGCTGTCTTCCTTTGCTTCTCTTAGGTTCGCAAATTTGTGGCCAAGGACAGTGCAGGGCTTCGTATCCGTAGCCACCCTTCCCTTCAAAGTGAGCAAATAGGCATAGTGAAAGTCAATGGATCCATCACTTTCATTGACGAGGTAATTAATGTGAAATTTGTGTTGCAAATTGATCAAAAATGTAAAGTTAATCCATGCAAGTAATGGTTTGATTTTTTTGTGTGTTTAGATGTTGATATATATAATTTAAGAACATACTAGTTATAAATTGCAAAATTTAAGTATTTACCAATTTCTTTTTCAAGTTGTCAATTCCTTATTTTAAAATATGTGCAGCAAACTTTTGAAATTGGGACATGAGAAAACAAAATTAACTGTTAGTGTTCATCTTAATATATTCTAAAGATTTAGTTCTTCATGGTTTACTATTTCAAAAATTCAGAAGTGTAGGTATACCTTCACTTTCACTTTTGAAAGCTTGCTATTGTGTTAGACTACTGTGCATGATTTTTTTCATATACTAAATAAAAGCAGAAGCGAAAAAAATCAAAAGTGGCATCAGTAAGTTTATGAAAGCTTAGCTTATTTCGTTCATTTCTCTCAAAGCAAATCTTATTATTGCATGATCTGATTGAAATTTAATTTTACACCTAGTCTGCTAGAAACAAATTGCCAAGCTTGCTCTGATACTCTGATTTGGTCAGTATTCCTCTCTACCTTGTCTTACATTCTGTGCTATAGTGGAATATTTCTCCCTTGCTACTGCTGACTGCTTGTTTACAGGCTGTTAATCCTTCCTCGCCACAGTTACAGGAGGGCATGGCTCGTTTTTGTTGCTTGTTTCCCATAGATCCACAATGATGATGGTGTTTGGCTGAGGCTGAACGATGAGACTATAAAGAAGTATGTTCCTAACATGAATGGTTACACAGAAGCCTGGTGCCTCTCTTTTAACCAGCATCTGGGCAAGAGCCTTCTGGTACCTGTTGACGTAAGTAAAAGGTGCCTTTGCAAAAATATCCAAAGTACACTCTGTCCTCATTATAAACCTGCCTTTGATTAAGGCTGCAAATGAGGAGTTCTGAAGTAAAAGTTCTTTTAATCAGTAAATACTGTCTTACATGTGTGTTTGCCTTTTAAGGGCTATTGCATAATGGGGGTAGAGTCTAGAAAAGTGTGAGACTTTTTATGTTGAAGATTCTCTTCTAGAAGAGAATGTGCAAGGACCAGTACAATAGTGTATTAAAGTGCATCCATACTCAGTTATGGTCTGATACAGATGTTTCTCATGCAGGACCACATTGTTCATAAAATAACCCATTGATATAGTGATTTGGGAATGAGCTTATTGTCAGAAGGTAAATCCATGTAACTGATGCTTTAAAAAAAAATTGAGAAAAAACTTTCAGATCTACTGTCATAGATACCTTTTATGAGTTTGACATGTGCATTCTTGAGTTATCAATTTATTGCCTAGTCGAAGAATTAAAAAGCATCAGGAATTACTAACAATGCTGAAATCTATAATTAGAGCAAGCATGTTTTTTTCTGGATAGGTTCAATAGTGGTGATCACCATCACTGCAAGTCAAAGACTACGTGTTTGTTGGTGATAGGTATAGCAAAGAAAAAACAGTACATTAGTCAAATTAGGGTTTCTTAAAAACTGTTATGAAAGTACAAGCCTTTCTGGCTCCTCTGTCTTTGTTCATTCCCCAGAGGGGGCAGAAACTCATTTTCTACAGGGCAGATTGGGAGCTACTGCAAATGTTTGGACTTGACTTTTCTTCTGACTAGAGTGATCTACAGCCTGCAGCTAAAGGTGGTTAACATATATTTTGCCAATATATTTAAATACCTGCAGTCACTAATTTCAGCCTTTTTATATTGCCCTATCATAGAACTGAGCTGCTTGCCAAATTCTTTCAATAAAATCTGTATTTTCGAGAATTGCTTTAATATTGCATTTGGAAAGCAAATTATTTCTATCCTCAGCCATGAGTGCCTCAGACACTATAATGACAGGCATATGTATCTAGATTATTTTAGAATATGTGAAAATATGAAAAAAGCTTTGCTTAAAATCTTACTCATGCTTTTGACTTTAGAAATCAATACTCATTGGAAAACAGCTATACTGCATTCTGTCAAACACTTATGTTTCTGTGCAGCAGATAAATTTTACCCATTCATCCAGGATAAAAGTGAATTCACCAATGACTAAAAATTTACTGGATTATATTTTTTCAAATGGCTTCAGTAAACCATTTTTTCCAGAGAAGAACATAATCTATAGTCTCTGAGAAATAGCTTAAATGGAATGATTCATTAAAAAAAAAAACAAAAAAAAAAAACGCAAATTAAAAGAAAATCTTGATTCTGTAAGAGATTTCATTTGAATAAGTATACTATGTACAATGCATTTAATTATCATTTCTACATAAAATTATAGTATACATCTTTTTCATACATTGCTTTTTGCTGTGATTGCTTTTTAAAGTTCAGATGAAATATTACCATCTTTTGCTGCTTCTTGAAATGTATTGTAAGCTAATTTTGATATCATTTTAATTTTTATGAGCTGAGATGTATTATTAGTTCTCTTTTAAGTAAGCAGTTTCATTATAGCCTGAATGGCAGTAGGGAAAAGTCACACGCTGCCTTAGCAACAGATCCATGAGTGGCCACCACTGCAGGAAGAAAAGTCAAGGGTCACTGGTTTATGTTCAGATGCTCTTGTCTGTACTGCATGCTGCTTCACCACGCAGTACCACAGCCACACAACTTCAGGAAATTCAGTGAACTCTCTTGGAAGCTTCCAGTTTTTATAACTCAGCTTGAAACTTATTTTCCTGCTCAATCTAGATTGCATGATGTAATACCATTTTCTTAGTAAAAAATTTTAAACTAAATTCTCTTGAGGAAATTATTGAATTGAGAATATTGAAAAATATATACCTTTTATCCCTCTAAATCGTCCAAAAAAAGAACTGCAAGAAAAGAACATGCAGTGTTATCCAATTTGATAAACACAGTCCTCTAAAGGGGAAGGACCCATATGGCAAAGGATGTTCAATTAGGTAATAAATGCTAGAGGTTCTGCAGAACAAATTGAAATTATATTTGTGCATCTGTTTTTGTTGATTTGTATAGTGGAGTAAACTTGTGACCAGAATGTAGCAAAGGATTTGTTAATAGACAAGATTTTTGGAATCCAAAACTGTCCTACCACAGAAGAGTGGACATAGTGGAAAAGTGTCAAACACGACTGAAAATACATACAGAAAATCAAATACCTGAATTACTTTTAGTATTCCCCATTCAAATTACCACCACCTTATTAGATTTTGATTTTGGATAATTGATGATCTTGGTTAATTTTCTTTCTGTTTTGTGAAATTCAAGTAACCTTTTTTCAAAAATATTTGTAAAGTTCTGATAGAAGATGTTAGGTATATAGACAGATACTATTACATGCTCGCACACAGTATGTAGCAAAAAGTCATATAAAGCATAGAGCAATGCATACTAGGGAGAGGTAGTATTTTATTTTATTAGGTGTTAATTTAAGCTTTGTTATGCTTAAGTTCTGGATCTTGACTTTTTCAAATCATATTGTAGATATGTTTCTTTAACTTATTTCAAATGTCAACTCTTATAATCACAAGGAATACTGTACCTTGTGCCTAGTTCTTGTTTTTGCGTTCCCCAACCGCTATAGGCAAAGAGCATGGAGGGAACTGCAGGTTATTGAAGTCATTAGTGGAAAGAAAAGAACCCAAATTAATAGGCAGATTGCCATATTTGATCACACAATCTCAGAAACCTTAGTGCTGTTTGGAGCCATTGAAGCACAGCTACTGCTGTAGCTCTCAGAATGACTGCCACTGTCACTTTAGGCATGAAGAGCAAATTACTGTTGGGTGTGACAGCAAGATGATATTGTAGATAAGCCGTACTGCTTTAAGAAAATAATATAATAATTGATATTTCAAATATTTATTATTCTTCTAATCTCTGGTAAATTGTGTTCAATTCTGTGATTTCTCAAAATTAGACTTTATTAGGTAAGACTATGAAATTATGAATTTGAGAAATTATTTTAGTTTTTGGAAGCGAAGGTTGGAAATTTAAAATAGCTTCGAATTTTCTAATTTTAAATAAATGCATGTAGGATATATTCCTCTAAAATTGAATCTGTCATGTCAGGAAGGCAGGGATTTTTAAAAGTTGAAATGAACTATAAAATATAACCTGACAAGCGTAGACTTTTTATATCGAACTGAGATTCCTTTACTTTGCCATCTTCTTATTTAAAAACATACATACCCCCCACCAAAAAAAAAACCAAAACCAAAAAAAAAAAAAAAAAAAAACCCAACTGTTTCCTGGTGACTGACAATTTGCAAACAGTGCATAGGTAGATGATTTATTTTTATCTGGAGATGGAGTTGCTTGTTTTTAACATATATGACTGTTTTTTCGAGGAATATGGAAAAAGCATGCCAAGGCTTTCAATTTCCGGTTCAAGTGATTCGTTTCCTTTAAATACTGTTAAATTGTAACGTGACTGTTGTACAGGGATTTCACTTGGTTCCCTTGTCAAAGTGGCAATAAGAAAATAAGATTTTGATGTGTCATTTAATTTAGAGAAAATGGTAGCTTTATCAAAGGTTTTCTACTGTAAATACTGTTTGCTAATACTACAATCTGTATAATATTACTAATTCTTCCATTTGACAGGAACAGTGGAAATTTCTTTGCAATGGGTAGAAGCAAAAGTGATTCTTCATGTAGAATAGAGGGCTTTTTTGGTGTTCTCTAAGGGCTAATAAATGCTGCCCCAGCTATTCTGTGGGAGGAAAAAGTATACAGAACATTGCTTTTTCCTATTACATGAGCAATTGATTATAAAACTCATGAATTCTCTTTCACAGCTCCGCTTGGTTTAGGATGCTTCATAATCAACTAGTAAATGTATTGTATGTTTGATAAAATTAATGAGGTCTTAGTACTCATTCTCCTTATAGCACTCTATTAAATTTTTGCTCCTGATAAAAGAGTGCCATTTTGGTGTGCAAACCAGTGAGACCATTTTGGATGAGTGAGGTGTTGTGAGCAGTATTGAGCTTAGCACTTCTGCATTTTTTCAGTACTGAAATGGTGACTAAAAGTCCATGCGCAGTTGTCTTGCAGTCATAAATGAAATTGTCTTTCAAACCAGCAGGCTGTCTTGCTATAAACCTGTAGCTCGTAGTGGAACAGTCACTGTTTGTTGTAACAAGAAGCATGTGGGATTTGTCTTGCACAAAGCCTCAAGCTTTGTAAGAAATATCTGGCTCTTAATTCAGTAAATGGCATGACACACTACATTCGTTTTGAGCTTTTGACATGCTAAACTGCTCTTGTTTGATAGATGTTTTGCCATGGTATGCGATGATCAGGTGACTCCATTAGAAAAACTTTTCCCTTTTACAAAGCATTCTGCCAGTAAAATTACTTGTAAAGAAAATCTGCTTATACTATCTCTAGCTTCTTCCTCCAATGTTTGTTCCCTTTTCTTTGATGATATTTGTCTTTTTCAAACTTTATTGCTCAGAATGTCTTTAATGCTAGCCAAGGAGTCAGGGATTTGGACTTTTTTTCATGGACTTCCAAAGCTTTACCCCCCAAGGTGAGTTAAATGTCAGGATCAGTCACATTGTATCTCGTGTTTTCAGAGTGTATGTTATAACTCAACTCTGCATTAAATATTCTGTTTTACCTTTTTTTTTAAATGGAAAATGGCAGATTTTCATAGCATGCTCTATCTGTATTTATTACTGTATGATAAAGAAAAATACTAATGAAGATTCCTCAATTTTAGTTAGTTCATAAACAGCACCCTCTTTTTTAACATAAATTAAATGAGAATTTGAGAGGAATAGCCTAATAAAGGCTTTCATTCTCTTTTTTTAACACACAGTGTATTAGGGTTTTTTTTCCTGTTTTTCAAGAGTACACACTAACTTACAGCACTTAGTAAAATGACAAATTCATATGAGTAAGCTCCTAAATTCTCAGCCCATTTTTAGACTATTCTAAAATCATGGAGTAAAAATGCTGTCCAATATAGTTAACGCAGTTTAAATTCTCTCTGTAAGTGCTTTCCTAAATCTCTTTGCAATCCTGTAATGAGTTTGATGTCAGAGTTGTTTCTATATAAATTTCACAAGTTGTACTCAATGTCACGCATTTTAGTTTAGAGGTCTAAAATAATCGTTTCTTGCCAAATCTTCTTCCATATAGTGAAATTCTTTGCTCCTGTACCAAGATCTAGAAAAATACTTGAGCTGTCTTTAGAACACAAAAGTTTTGTTTTCTCTTTAACCCAGCTTACCCTGGCTTGCATTAACTTGCTCTGAATTTTCCTATTTGCAGAACAGATGCATTTGTTTAAAGGCTAATTAGAAAAACTGCTTTAGTATTGTGGACATAGTGCACATACTGAAAATACAATAATTAAAGAGACCAAATGAAATCATGTTAATTAAAAGGGAAATAACTAGAAGAGTGGTTTAAGACTGATGAGATGAAATGCCTTTTTTACATGTATGGCTTGCAGTATAAGCATAATAGATCTCACTGCTACTTCTCAATTGCCTTCCTCTGATCTGAATGTCCATAACACTGCTCTTTTCCCTCATATTTTATTAAACTACAGCTGACTGCAAATCTGTGCCACTATCATTTGAAAACAGCTGGTATTTAAATTCCCTTTACATAGTCCCAGACTTTTCTAGATTATTTCACAAATAGTGAGGGAATACTGAATTTCTCTCCTGATAAATATCAGTATGAGATAAACTTGAGTGAAAGTGCTAGAGTAAATAATTTTTATCTAATGGTCTCCATTTTTACCACTATTATTTTAAGAGAAGATTGACTCTTTTTGATTAATTTCCAATTTGCTACGAGTTCAGTTGCTCTGTTTATTGCATGCTGGAATGGGCAATGTAAGTAGTGCCTCTTAGTTTTGGAATTCAGCTATTGTAGTCTTGAAAGAATTATATCTTAAATGAAGAGTTCAGTGGTGTTATTAACAGGTGTCATTCTGTTCTGTTTTCTTTTGCCTTTTCTAATTTTTCAGGAATCTAGGTCTAACTCTGATGATTTTTTCAAAGACCTGACCTTGTACTGCCCCCAGGAAGCAGTGATGCAAGAGCAAGAGCTGCCATTCCTGCGAGGGGGACCAGGAGTGTACAAGGTAGTGAAGACTGGCCCGTCAGGTCACAACATCAGAAGCTGCCCTAACCTTAGAGGTATCCCAATTGGAATGTTAGTTCTGGGAAACAAAGTCAAGGCAGTGGGCGAGGTATGGATCCTTGTAGCTTCAGTTCATGTCTTCATAGATACAAGTATATAACAGTAGTAAACTCAACAAAGAATCTGCCCCTATACAGGTTTGCTTTTCCAACCTTATGCTAACTTTTGAATTTGATTTATATTATAAATACTAATGCAATGCCATCTTTTGCCTTTTAGATATGTGTGCATTGATTGGAAGAACCTTAAACTTGTACTGCAGTTACTATATGCTTGTTTATATATGTCTGTTGTATATTTCAGTATTACTTACCAAATAATGTTTCCTATTTTATCTTTTTTGATCATATATTTTGAAAGAATTATGCCTCACTGATTTTTTTCTTTCTAGGTCCTAAATAAGTAAAAAAAATGATTCTGTTTCTCTGTATTGGCTCAGTTGTCCAGGTGCTGAACCATTGCTACTCTTCCTTGTTGTCCAGCTGTGGTGTTTTGTGGTTAAGAAAGGCTAAAGGATGTAGTGTGTCATGCTATTTCCTAAATAACGTCAGGAACAAATTTGACCTTTCATATAGAACTAAATGTTATAACTTTTTTTTTGTTGCAGCTACCAAAAAAACAATACCATGCTGAATATCACCTTTCAAGTTCTTATTTAGGCTTGTTTGGATATTCCAAAACTGTGATGTTGATGTTTCCATTTGCAGAACATAAACAGGATTAATATTTTTGAAATACTCCTAGTTGTAAATGTGCCATAAATGCTTTCGGTCTCTCGGTCTACCTTGGCCTGTGGCCTTGATTTAATAAACATTTATTAATGTTTTCTTTATAATGTAGAGATTCCGTATTTTTCAGATACTGAAACATGTTGCTGAATCGTGCTGCTGAATTATCTGAAAAGATAAATTGTGCATTTTTCCTGTGTGTGTGCATCAGGTGACTAATTCAGAAGGTACCTGGGTGCAGATGGATAAGAACAGCATGGTAGAGTTCTGTGAAAGTGATGAAGGCGAGGCCTGGTCCTTAGCTAGAGACAGAGGTGGAAACCAGTACCTCCGACACGAAGATGGCAAGTTTTTTGTTTGTTTTTTTTTTAAAGCAAATTAGTTAGGAAAAAAGACTAAGGAAGGAACTGAATTTTAAAGAGGCATAACAGTTATTCATACTTTTCCATCTGAGTTATTTTGCATAGGTGAACTTCAAAGCCCTCCTTCAAATGTCTGTTTTTTTAAAATATTTTCTGATGTTTTCTGATGTTATGGATTATATTTTTGTCCTTTCTGCACCAGAGATAATTTTCAAATGAGTGCGTAATAACTGTACATTGCTCTTGTTGCTTTCTTTGGTCTATTTTGTGTTTCTGTGAAAAGCGGAACAGAATCAATTATTGATGTCACATTGTGTTAATTTTGTTAATTCTGCCATATACAGCATCACACTTAAAACCTGTTACAGGTTTTTAAACACTGTATAAAATTAACACCAAAATAGGTAATTATTTGAGTTGACAGAGTATAATTGCATTCTGTTAAAATGCATAATTTCTGTCTTGAAAAATCACATTCGGATTAGGCAAGACCTTCAAATAATAAAAAGAAACATAAACAAAATCTTAGTCCACTTAAAAATACTTTTTTAAAAAATATTTATTTATTTTCTTAAATCATCCTTCTTGTTGGTCTTCTTTCACATAGGCTGTCATTGCTGATCTAAAATTTCTTCTTCCCGCCCTAAATGCTTCATGTGAATACCCCAGGTTTTCCTCAAACTGTAATTGTCATTTCCTTAACAGATGGTCCTGGACCTTCTGAATGAGTTTTCCTCTGTGCTGACTTTGTTTCCTCAAAAAATGGGAGCAGGAATGTTCTGTTGGTATCTATACTAGCCAGTCAGTGTCAGCGCTAGCCAACGGACCATAGAACAGTTTAGTTTGGAAGGAGCCTCTGGAGGTCCTCTAACATCTCTTCCAGTGTAAATGGAGCTAGGTGAGGTTGCTCAGGCCTTTGTCAAGTTGAGTTCTCACTATCTCCATGAATGGAGATTTTGCAACCTCTCTGGGCAGCCTGTTCCAATGTTTCACCCATGTTCATGGTAAAAATTTTTCTGATTCCTAATCTGATTTTCCGATGCTATAACCGTTTCTGTTGTCTCCTGTCCTGTCACTGTGAATCTCTGAGAAGACTCTGGCTTCATCATCTCTGAACAGTCCTGTTAATTAGATAGTTGAAGAGAGCAACAAGATCTCCCTTTTGCTTTCTCTTCACTCTGAATGAACTCTTCAAAGACATTATGTGCTCCAGTCCTCTATCATCTTGGTGTTCCCTTTGGACTCACTTACAGGATATCAGCCTGCCTTATAATGGGGAGCCCAAAACTGAACACTGCTCTCCAGATGTCCAGTGATTTCCTCTTGTCTTTCAAATGTCTAGTAAAAGTTAATGCCCATATTCATCGGCATGTTTTTCCTAAATATTTTATTAAATATTTCTCTCTGAGAATGCCTGTAAGGTTCTTCTGTTGATTCAGTTCTCTGTGAGACGAGTTTGGTTTAGTTCACTTACTTTCCTCAAGGCGTTTTTCCTTTTCTTCTTTAGCACGTATTTCACTATTTCTGAACACATTTAGAGAGTTTCTGTCTATAGTGTCTCTCTGTGTATGGTCTCTGTCTACCACATCCAATTCTCTAAAGTTGTCTTCATGAAAAACTCCCACCTCGGCTGCTATATTCTGTGTGTGCTCTTCAGTCCCAGACTCACTTAGTCTGTGACTGAATTGTGTGCTCAGAGTTACAAACTCACTTCAGTGAGTCTCCTGCTTGTTTGTTAGAGTAGACTCTTCACCCTGTTTCCAGCTTGGTCATTTTGTGTAGAAAATTGTTTAAATTTGTATGCTTTGGTGATTGTCATCATATTACAGTACTAAGGCAAAAAAAATTCCATGATAATATTTAAACATCTTCTGTGAGCTCTTGCTTGTCTTTAATGTATAAAATATTCTAAGAAGGCAGAGAAAAAAACAAGGGTGCTTTATATAAAGTACATAAATTTTTGAACAAAAACTATTTATTGAACACTTAGCTTTTTATTTTTTGAAGTCGTAAGTCTTTCATTTTTCAGTTTTACCTGGTATCAGTTTCTGAAATTGAGTATTTATTGATCAGAACAGTTTCTTACTATTGAAAGTGTGCATATTCAACAATATGGTTGTTAATTTTATCCTTTTTTTTTCTGTCCTTAAAATGAGGCTACTCATTTTTTTAGTATAGTCTATTTTCTCTGACATTAATAAATGTTTTCCTTACTGATAGTTAAATATTTTCGTATTCGGGTTATGTAAGTATGTAGCTGTGCAAAACTACATTGTGGGCTCCAAACTTCGAGGAACAAAATCTAACACTATTTTTATAATCTAATGAGTTGGCTTATTATTCTAGTAAATGCCATGTGTGAGCCCTATGCCTGGATTTATTCATGTCTGGATAAATCTTTGTTTTTATAATTAAGATTAACACACCTCTGGTGCATCTGGCTAAGCAGGTTAAGAAGTTGTTACTGCTTCTACTGGGATATTTCAACCTATTCTATGTTCTGAACCCTTTTCAGTACCAAGCAAAACTAATGAGCTTAAGCTGGAAATGATTTAAACCAATCTTTTTTATTTACCATGAAATGAATTAGAAATACTCACTGTCATCAGCTACAATGCTTTAATTGGAGGTAAATAATGACTGTTTGAAGGAGCTCCAATTCATCTGCAATTTCCTATATTTTCATCCACAAATTTTACTCTTTCAGATTACTTTTATGTAGTTATTGTTTAAAAAAATGTTGAGGAGATTCTCATAAAGAAAAGAGGTTTCTTTGAGAGACAAAGCAAGATAGATGCCCAAATCTGCAGGCAGGTATAAAGGATATTTGGAGGGAAACATTACAACGAGATCTACATTTGCCTGTAATTCAGAAAATAACAACTTTTTTTTTCTATCATTGAGTAGATTGTAAGTTCATTTTAAGTGCAGCATTTTATTATTACTGTCTACTGAATACTCTAACCCCATCCTTTATTAAGCTGTAGTGCTACTTTTCCATTATCCAACATAAATAAGACCAACTTAACAAAGCAGAAAGTGGATTTATCAAGATATGCAGGTTCTTTATTTAACAGTTGATTAGACTGTCCTTATTTATAACAAAATCAAAAAAGCAGTATATGGATTTGTGATATTCTAGCCATCAATTTTTGTATATTTTTTATTGTTTCTCCTGTAATTCTACATATGAAGAATGAAATACAAGGGTATTTCAGAGGCTTTCTTTTTTTATACTAAATTTAAATTTCCCAGCCTTCTCACTAATAAAAACTTTTTGTTTTAATTTCAGTATATGTATATTATATCAAAGTGTGTACTCTGAAGTTATTAAAATGACACTTAGAAGACTTATGTTTTTCTAATTGTATCCTCCTTCTTATTTATGTTAACTCCTCTGTTGCTATGACTGTTCAAAAAGACCTCAGGCTATTTTTCAGCATCACACAAAGGCAAAACTATATTGCCCAGTATATACAGTAAATAGATCTGTCAAGAAATCAGTGAAAATGTTTTAAATACAAGGAGCAATTAGTCATGATTAAAAATCTATTGGCTCTGAGTTTTATTGTCACTCTGAAAAACCTTTTCTCCACTCTGATTCATTTGTCAAATGAATTTAACAATTACTATCCAAATTTAATGGTTTGGTGTTACTGGAAAAAATTAAGAATTAAACTTGTTCAGAATAGCATATGACAGCAGAATTTACAACAACTCAGACAAACATAAAATCTATTTGCATGGTATTACACTTAATGTGTTTTGCTTTTAGAGCATGAACTCTAAAGAGGAGAAGTGTTTTCCATTCTGAAGAGAACTGAGTAGAGTAGAAAAGTGCTCTCTGTGGAAAGTACAATTAAAAATATTGCTGCTTTGCCTTGTGACTCATCTTTCCAATGTAAATCAGTTACTAAGAAAGTCTGATTCTGAAGTGATGGCTTTTTTTACAGAGCAAGTTCTTCTAGATCAGAATGTTCAGACTCCTCCTCCAAGCCCGTTTTCAATACAAGGTTTCAGTAAGGGGACAAGCTGTACTAATGGACAAGGGTTTGACTATGGTCTTGGAAATAACAAAGGTAGGTTATTACACTCAAACATTTTATAAAATAAGATTTTTCTTAATTTTGCATATGTTTTTGTTACTCATTTCCCACGATTCTGTTGTATACTGATAGCATTTGAGTCATCATCAGATGTATTCCAAAGGATAAAGCCAGTAGCACAATGAACTACATGATATTTTACATGTAGTTAGTAAAGTTGTAATTGCTTTTTTCTCTATTTATACATAATATACAAAATATATTAGGTGAAATTAAAAGAGATCAATAAATATATATTACAGTTGAGACTTTCTGCAGTCATGCATACATAATTATAATGCAGAAATGAAAAATACACATTTTTAAAATGAGATAAATGTCAGATTTAGAAAACAGTGGTTTAAAGAAACATTGGAAAGGTATATAGCATTTCTTCTCTATCTTTCTTACCATTTTAAGTGCTTTTAATTTCATGACAAGATAGAAGATACTCACTGAAAATTAAGTTGTAAAACTAATTAGATTTATCTAGTGACTTTTCAGCCACATAGATGGATACCAGTTACAACTACTGGGAAATAAATACCTTATTCATTTTACTGTCAGAAATAATTAGGCATGGTTTATTTCACTGTCAAGATAAATATAAATATATTTAGGCAGTCACAGTAAACTTAGACTGCATGCCTTTTGCTTCTTCAGTGAGTAGATCTAGAAGACACAGGGTCTTTTGCCAAGGCAGATGCCTTGACAACTATTACTGAAACAATTAATTTAAGATTGTTTTAAAGGCAGAAAGATGAAGGAAAAATTTATGCTATTGACATACTCTCGAATTATGATATTTTGTGTGGATGAAGAACTCAACTAAATGGGTCTACTTACTCTGTGTAGCTGTCATTCTTCTCAATTCCTCAAGAGTGGAGAGTTACTGTCAAGTGTACGTGAAAGAGTAGAAATATTATTTTCCCCAGAACAGAATTCTTCTTTTGTATCTTTATTGTATATATGCCACCTTCTATCTGCATTCTCAGGCCCAAGAAGCTTTGAATTTGGGGTATAGAAAGAATTGAAGATGCAAGCACTGTCTGTAGGAAATTTTTTGAAATTAGTGTTTCTTTTGAAGATGCCTGTTTATCAGAACTCCTCTTGTAGGAATGCACCAGTTTCAATGAAAAATTAGTAACCATATACATTAATATAAACTGGAACAATTCCAGCAAGAAGAAAGGATTTCTATGTGCAGCACTATACATGATACCATTTTTGGAGCGTTTTATAGTTTATGAGAGGGTCTGCTTGGTCTCGCCATCATGAGTTTTGCAGATACTGCAGGATTACTTCGCAGTCACTTCTGAGAACAGGTAGTGTCAAACTATTAAAATAGAACCAGTTACAGGTAACTAGCCTGTCTCTGCTGCAGTTCTTGAAGTACTCTTCTAGAAGGAGGCAGAGTAAGGTTTAACTTGATCTTCCAGCACGTTAGACATTTGAACAGTTGTCCTTCTTTGTCCAGAGAAAGTGATTGACTACAATAATAGATTATCTCTACTAATTTCTAAAAATAAAAAACTAGGCAACGGGAATCCTATTGTATTGTTAATCCACAAGTGCCAGAAGGAAAGATTTTCCCTGTTTGTATTTAAATAACACACTGGTTAATCTAGTCTCCATCTTGCTGGAAGTCACTTGCTAGTCACTTGCACTTAGGATACTATCCTACGTCACAGGAGAAGCTCCTGGGCCTGGGCACCTAGACAGGCATAGAATTCCTCCTGTATTCTTCAGGCACATGGTGCCAGCACTGGTTATATCGCTTTTGTATTGGCACAGTTGGTGATGTGCAGCTGTTAAGCTTAGTTGCTCTTCTAATGACCCCTCTCCCTGCTCTCAGAAAACAGTAGGAAGGACAGAAGACTGATTAAAATTCTTTCGTGATTTTGCAACCCCTGAACATCTTTGTGCTTACATACAGTGAACATCTACATTGATTAGATCCTTATTCTAGAAAGAAGTAGAACATTAATTAAATTTTTTAAATAATCGATGGTATCCAAAAAGTTCATCAAAATCATTTTGGGGCCTGGCAATGATCTATAAAAGCAATCTTTTTTGCTTTTTTAGATATTAAATTTTATAACTGATCTGAGCGTTGACAAATTTATAAAAACTGATTGAGAGATGAGACTGGTTCACTCCTCTAATACTGCTTTGTACTCAGTATGGAAGTAGCTACTGGAAAGAATCCCTCCATTTCTGTCAACTGACAGCTAAGAGAGCAAGTCCAACTGTTGAGGCAAATATATGTCAAACACATAGATGTTATCACTATAATTCTCCTTTGAAATTATGAGCATTTGCATATTTAGTAGTAATGCTGATTGATGATGATTGTTTTTAAATTGGATAAAGAGGGAATAGTTTTATAACAGTTTAAAACACAAGATCTTGTATAGTGAGTGCTATATGTGGAACAATGGCATGACTGGGATAAATAAACTCATAGAAAAACAAGTGGTGGATAATAAAACCTGTCATACAAGGTATTGTCAGGTATGTAGTGCAGGTATAGCCAGCAGCATGGAATAGGATTAGCTGTTGAGCTTTTTAGTTTCAGGTCAGAATCTGCTCAGAGCATCATGCCCTCTAAACAGACCTAACAGCCCAGAGCAGCGAGCCCTAGCAGGGCGCTGGGGGAAGCAGGGCACTCACGGAAAAGATGCTTCAGGTTGGCCAAGGTGTCGAGCTGCAAGAGCCTGATGAACGCTGTCAGCTGTGCACTGTGCTGCAGCTCTTAGCCGAGCTGGGAAAGTTAGACATGAAAGGTGTGCGGATAACATTCAACTGAACAAAAGGGTGCAGAGCACGCTCTGAACAGTGCCACACGGGGATTTTTGTGTGTGTGGTCTGCTTTTTCTGCCAGTGAGCTGCCTACAGACAGCTGAGAGCCACTACTGGGCCTTGGTTTCATGTTCCGATTCTTTCTCTGCTGCCTAGTGTGGGCTGTGTGTGCCTAGAAAATGCACGCAGCTCTGGGCCTGAAATTATTTGTTTAAATGGCTGTGAATAAGAACTGAAAATGCTTCTACTTTAAGAAGAAGGGATTTGCCAAGCATATCTGTCATGTTTGAATTGGTATGATAGGAATGATTGTTGCCCATGTACTGATTCCAGTGATTTTTAGATATTCTACTTCCACAACAGTGAAGTAAAATATATTGCTACCTATAGATGATAGATAGGATTTCCAGCTTTTTGCTGGTGTGTTTGTTCTTTCACTTTTAAAACAGGAAGTATCAAGGAAATTAGTGAAATATTTTATTTTGAAATGCTTAGAAAATAAAAATAGGGTTCCAGAGATCCCCCAGTCTTTCTCTAGTTCCACAGAAAGACAATTTATAATCATCTAAATGTGTTCCAGATTCAGGGAGTTGTAGTTTGTGTGTTAGCAGTTGATTATTTTTCTATTAAGATTTCTAGAATGGCATCAAAATGATGCCAAGCTGCAGAGCTAACTGACGCTGTTGGGGTTTGGTTAGTGGCAGGCTCTCAAGCTCGTAGTGCCCCCTTTTCCTATTGCTTATGTATGCTTGCAGTTGTATCACGGTGTGATAAACTCCACCTTATTACTGCAGGCATCAAATACTTCAAATACTCATACATAATTTTTTGAGAATCCACATTCAGAAATTATAACTAACTGTATTTTTAGTATGCCAGCTTTTGTGAAGACCATCTTTTGTCCTTCAACAATTATATACAGTTCTTCAGGAAACCAGTTTTGGTTCTTACATTGTTTCTTAAAAAAACAAAACAAAACAAAACCACAAAAAAATACACATATTCTTCAACCTGATCCTGACCTTGAAAACTAGCATGACAGAATACTTGTAAAGATATTTGCAAAAATGAGCAAACATTTTTCAAAGCCTGGCCCAGAAAGACACTTGCCAAACTCTAATGACATGTTATCTTTCCCCTCTCTTCAGTTTTTCTAGTCTTTATCTGCATGTTGTGTTGCATGTGTGTCCTACTGTAAATGCTAGGGATATCTGCTTGTTCTTTGGCTGCTCTGCATTTTTTAGCAAGATGAATATAAATTAAGCTGTTTTTTGAAATGTTTTAAATAATTTGAGTAAAGTATTCATGATTCCTAAGAGCCCTACTTGTACTTTTCAATAATTTTATTGGCATGCATGGGGTGAGATCTTTATATTTAGTCACCATCAAAGCTGTGTGTGACTAAATAAGATTTGTGAGATTTTTTCTATTATCTTCATTTAAACCTTAATTCAGCACCATTTTACTCTGCTTTTCTGAAGAATGACAAGTAACAGGTTGTAGTTTTGACTGTTTTGCCCACTACAGGTGACCAACTGAGTGCCATACTGAATTCCATTCAGTCACGGCCAAATCTCCCAGCTCCTTCCATCTTTGATCAAGCTGCAAAACCTCCCTCTTCCCTAGTCCACAGTCCATTTGTGTTCGGACAGTCCCTTTCCTTCCAGCAGCCTCAGCCACAGCTTCAGAGTAAGTTTGTCAGCCTTACCTGCCTCATCAGTCCATTTCTGAAGCTTTGACATTGCTGTTCTTAGTTGCTTACCAGCTACTAATCATCCCTCCATGCACTTTTCTGCTTTTGTTTTGCTGAGTTAGTTTTTCATGAATTGGAAGCATGTGAGGTTATGCTTCTAGAGAAGCATACCCATTCAACTTTAATTTCAATGCTTTTGCAGTGTTTTGCCTTTTTTGTTGTTGTTGTTCTCTGCACTGTAGATAACATTCATGAAAGTGCATTTCCAATATTGTATGCAAGACTGGGTTTATAATTAAGGTATATATTTTATACGGTACAAAATGTTGATAATTCTCTTAACATGAGAAATTGACTTTGTAGTTCTTAAATTTTCCTACCTCTTACATTCCTAATTTTGTCTTCACTTGTAGCTTTAGGGATAGGTGAAAATTGGGATACCTGGGATACCAACTTATAACAGCCTTCTGTAATCTTGCGTTCGGTGCTCCTGGGACTGACATGCACGTCAAAGTTTGCACCTAAAGGTGAAGAGCAGTTAGATACTGATGAGAGCAGTTACTGGTGGAAGGATAAGAAACTGTTCAGTTTGGGTTTAGTAAAAAAATAAAGTCTTAGTACTTATAATGCATGGCAGATATTGCAGTCCTGGAGAATAAATCCCTCCTTGTCCACAGAAAATGTATAGTCAAGCACATCCTGTGAGTCACAGGAATGCTAGTCTCTTCCTCTCCCATAAAATATCCTTAAAAAATGCCTTTTTTTCTCTTGTGGGGCACAGTCATTTCAACCTCTATTGCTATTCACTCCTGCATCTCTGCATTTGAGTTCATTCAGGTGTCAGTAGTCAGTGAAGTGCATCAGATGAGAACTAGTACAAAATCTCTCATTCACTTGTGTAGAGACTATCAGAAATAGTCTAACAAAGACTTTCTTTGCGTGTGCTAGAGTTAAATGTTTCTATGTCCTGAAATAAAAATATTCTGTGACTCACTTAGATGATTGCTAATGGCATCTTTTCCCCCATCACTTTTTGTTCTATAGGTCAGAATAGGAAAACCAGAATTTATAGTTCCACTATTTTATCAAATATTAATTTGATCTATTTATTTTTTTACTTGTCCAACAAATGCAGATAAATTCTATTCAGGAAGTCCCAGTCTACACTTCATGCTTTACAAAGGATCGCTAATTTAAAGAAGAAACCTTTTGGGTCAGACAAGAGCAGCATGGGTGGCCTACAAATGAAGTAATAGGGGAATGTGAATATGTTTTAGCTTTGTGGCTGGATCTCATCTTTGTGTAAAATCTCAGCCTACTAGGCTATTTACCCTGCTGTTTTAGATACCCTGCTGTTTTCGACAGCAGGGCAAAAAAATCTCAGCTAGAGCTGGTTTACTGGTGTGCCAGATGGTTTGAGACAAGAACCTTCTTCCAAACAGTTTATTGTCTTGTTATTAAGATTTGATGGAAATCATGTAAATTACATACATGAAGAAGGAGAGATTTACTAATGTCCCCTAAAGCTACTTCCTTAGGTAACTCTTTTGAATGAGAAGAAAAAAGTTGGCTGTGTAATATATGTGGCTATATAATATGTAGCCTGGGCTAGTAAGAGATTGCTGGTTTTCTTTAGAAAGCTTTGCAGCCAGCTGTTCACTGTAAGAACAGCTTCTGTGTGTGGTGAGGGAAGGCAGTAGGGTCTATTTTTGTTTGATATTTTTCTTATTTTTCCAATTTTTTTTTCTTGTTTTTCCAAATCTTTTTAAGGAAGAGGGAAAAGGCTTGTGACAACCTTTTGTCTTCAGAGACAGTGTTAGGGCATTTTCTGGAGAAATACTACAGTGTTTTAGACAACCAGTTCCTGAGGTACAAGGTTTGAAGGAAATGGGGCGCATTTCATTTTCATTTAGTTTTTCTTATCACACCATTATAAATAGCTTAATCAAAAAAAAAAAAAGTTCTATGTACTTTGCCAAAGGAAGCTTGGAATGTATTATAGGAAGAACAGGAAGTAGTGTTACTCGATTTTTAAGTATTTGCTAGAACTTTACAAAGGACCATATGTTCTGTATTATTTAATTCCCTCGCTAATTCTCACAAATGTGCTCACACAATGGAAAAAGCTGAGAGATTATTTTCTTTTCATAGGGATAGACTAATTTAGGACGTTCTTATCGTGCCTTTTTATTCTTTTTGGGTGTTTTCCGCAGCTTAAACTCCCAACGGAGCTAGAGGGGATGGCATAATGTGAGTGGAGGTTAGGAATAGTTGTACTGACTTGGATTCCTAGTGAGGACACCAGCTTGTGCACGTCAATTCCTTGCTTATTCCAACAAACAAGTCCAAGTACTCCTGTCTGAGCAAGTTTGCTTTTGAGAGGTTCTACAAATGAGCGTAAACAGATTTGCTCAGGAGCTGCAGATTCCCACCACTGCGGCATTATTCACTATTACTTGATTAATTGGCCTCTGAATTTTGTGAAAAACGCAAGACTGAAATTCCTGGTTGGTTCTGAACATAGTGTGTGGAAATCTAGAGGGTCAAGGAAGATCTTGTTTCTCAACCTGCAGCATCGTGTACTGCGTCACAAAACTTCTGCAGCCCCTGCTGCAACTGCAGCATCAGTTACTTGTCCAGCAGGAGTTACTGGGGCTGCAGAATTGGCTGCCTTGCTGGGAAGCTGGGGAGGGGACTGTGAGACCTTCCTACGGCTAGACCTTCCAAGCATGTTTTTCTCGTCTGTGCGTGGCTATTACAAATGAAGAATGTATTTACTGTCTGAAAAGGATTCGGACCCCCTCATAGCCTCCTCCATGGCGTGTTCTCCACTACAGTCTCACTACTCGGCTGGCTTCTGATCCCCTTCAGTGCAGGAGGCTGTGCACAGTGCTGGGCTGCTGCTCCGTGCACATGCGTGATGCCCCATCATGCTGCCTCCCCCCAAATCCCTGCTGCTGAGTTCCTGAGGGAGGGATAACCCCAGCCACCAGGACAGATTAGGGATTGACGTGCTGGAAAGCAGCTCCGTAGAGAGGGACTTGGGAGTCCTGGTTGACAAGCTGACCATGGGGCAGCAATGTGCGCTCATGGTCAAGAAGGCCAATGAGATCCTGGCTGTATCAGAAGCGTTGCCAGCAGGTCGAGGGAGGGGATCCTGCCCCTCTGCTCAGCTCTGGTGAGGCCGCACCTGGAGTATTGCGTGCAGTTCTGGGCTCCCCAGGACAAGAGGGACGTGGAGCTTCTAGAGAGGATCCAGTGCAGAGCCACAGAGATCATTAAGGGCCTGGAGAAGAGAAGGCTGAGAGGAGATCTGGTCAATCTGTACAAGTATACGAGGATGGGTACAAACTCTTCTCAGTGGTGGACAGTGACAGAACAAGGGGTAATCGGTGCAAATTGAAACACAGGAAGCTCCATCTCCATATGAGGAAGAACTTCTTTGCTGTGAGGGTGACAGAGCCCTGGAACAGACTGTCCAAGGAGGCTGTGGAGTCTCCTTCTCTGGAGATCTTCCAAACCCGCCTGGATGCCGCCCTGTGCCACGTGCTCTGGGTGTCCCTGCTGGAGCAGGGGGGTTGGACTAGGTGATCTCTAGAGGTCCCTTCCAACACTAAACCATTCTGTGATTCTGTGAGTTGCAGTCCAGTGAAGTCTCACCTGAAAGACATCAACCCCTGCTATTCACGTGGGGGATTCCTTGACATCCTCACGCTGTATCAGCCACCACTTTCTTATTACTGTTCTTTTACTGCCATTTAGAACCACTGGCTTTATCAGCACTGCTTTTATCAGCATTTCTTAAACCATAGAGAGGGTATAAAGCAGTAGTGTGCATATGGCACATGTGATCCGTCTTGGGAATGTTTGAGTAAAATGGAGGGAGAGAATCTGTTTTAACATATTACACCAACATGTTCTATATCACAAACACAGAAATGCCTTAATTGTTGCGCTGTGCAGGCAGAGAGTATTAGTTCAGCTGGTGTTTCAGATGCTACATATTGTCAAAGCATCATCCTGAAAACTGGAGCTAATAAGTTAAATTGCTTTATACTTCAGGCTGTACAGATTTGATATTGTAAGATAGATACAAAACATACATTTTGGGCAGTTGAAATCCAAGACCTTTACCAGGAGACATGTATGGTGAAGTTTGGAGTTCTGTTCTGATAAGTTTTTTTTTTTTTTTAGTATAAGTTTAGTTTATCATGCCTTCAAATTTATGAGTTACAAAATTACAGGTTCATATTTTCTACCCTTTCAAGTTTCAGGAGTTTTTCAGTCAATATTTCAGTTTATTTATTCAAGTGACTCAAATGTTAGCACTCTGATCCTTACTTTTGGCTAATAAGCATTGCCAGTATTTTCTCAATGAAGCTGCATTTCAGCTTTTGCATTTACTCATTCATTCATTCGCCTACTAATGCTGTCTAATATTACTTTTCCTTTTAATATTTAATACCCAGATGTTGATCAATGTATATTTTTACTTATGTAGAAAATAATCTTTGCCCAACTAGCACAGTGACATTTTCAGGTTCTGAAAACGATGTATTTATGGCAGTGCTTAAGAAAAACGATCTCACAGCCTTACCCAACTCCCGTATCAGTAGCAGCGAGTGAAAGAGCAACGCATCCTTCTGGCACAGGGATTGACGGGGTAGGCAGAGGGGCAAAAGCAGGGCACTCCTTTCCTTCACCAGTGTGGAGAAAGATAGAAGAGGAATTTGTAGTCTTTCAGGATGAATAAAAACTAGGAATTCTGTGCTGGTAGCTGACCAACTAGTCTGGTTAAACACAGCTGATTTCCCAAGCCAGCAAGGAGGTTATGTGGAGAAATCAGCCTCTCTGACCCACAGTCTCCTTCCTGAAATGTTTGAGCACCAGTGCAGCATTCACTATAAATCATATGACAGCACAGTAACATGTGAGTACTCTCACATATAGAATGAAACAACATAGTGTCTACACGGCCTTGGACTTGCTAAAGAATTACGTTTGATCATTTATAGAGCGTAATGCTAATATATCAAGTTGACATTTTTGGCTTGTGTTTGTGGAAGTGTTCCTTTAATGTGACTTTGTGTTCCTAATATGTTTTTTCTGCATTTTACCTATAAAAAAAAGGGAGAGAGGGAAGGGGGCCTGGACAGACGACCAGTCTCTCAGAAGTTACTTAGTTAGCACTGAAGCATGGTTGTCATATGTAGGCATCAAAGTAGGTAATACTGTTCTTACAGTATTACCACATTGAAAACATAGATTATTTACCAGTTTTAAAGAATGAGATTCTTATTTCAAGCATGTGTGAACACCTTCACTCTTATTTTATAGAATAGTAGCTGTTTCCTTAAGAATAAGGTTTCTAGTATAGCTATGTGTGCAAATTCGTAAATATGGTACCACACAGCAAATTTCTTAAGCTTTGCAAGGATTTAAATCACCAATTTGGAAAAAAGAACTTTTATTTGTAGAAAGGTGTCTTCTAAAGCTGAGTATCTTCTATATACTTCTATGTGAATATAAAAAAATCCAGCAATTAGTGATACCTTCCAACACAAACATCCCACAGGTTCTCTCATTTTCTCAGAAGGTTGTGAGCCTTAATCATCTAGGAGGCCACATTGCCGTTTTAAGTAATTCACAGTCGTGAATTCACAGATTAAAAGTACATGTCTAAAAATAGAGTTTTGGTCAAAACTAGAGACTGCTATGTTTTTATAAGAAAACATAAATCCTACAGACTATTCTCTGAATATTACATTTTGGATTCTGGTAACATAAACTGAAATCACAGAAGTGATTTTTTTTTTTATTCTTTTATAAATGTAACTGGGAAAACATTAGTGTTCCTCATTTAAAACTAATGTAGAAATCTTAGTGGTTACCTCAGAATATTTAGCAAGGGATATGCATATCATTTTAAATGCTTGGTTTTATCTTTGCTATTTTTTCCATTGAATCTGTGCCGCTTCTGTGCAACTGTTTTCCACTGTAGAAACTTCATCCTGCTGCCTTGCTTCTCGTGAACGTATTTACAAAACTAGTGATGTAGCTGGGCCTGCTTCTGCTATTTCATCTCTCTCTCACAAACTGAAGGGTGGGTATGCATGCAAACATAGCAAGGTGTTTCAGATTTTACAGTCAAAGTGTTTTGCTTTTCTTCCATTCATTTTCATCTCATTCACTTAATAAAATACTGTTTAAAAAATAAATGTTCAAGTTTGTTATTTGGTAGAGTTCCTTCGATGGAACAATTCAGTGTTGCCTTGCTGAATTGCAGTGATTTCATAATATATGATTTAACTATCATTTGACATTTTGTAAACAGAAAGTTCACTATTAATCTAGTCTAGTAGTACTTGCTTTCAAACAGTAAGTAAATGAAATATGGAAGAAAAGGGAAGAAAACTCTTCTTTTTAGATTTACAGATAAATCAATTTGATGCAGTATTATGCAGAGTTTGGGGAGAGGGAGGAGGGACTTGGTGCAGACTGAGGCCAGAGTGCTAAACAAGATAATCTATCTCTACAAATCGTAAACAAATATATAAACAATAAAGAATAGATAGATTTTTTTAATACTGAAAAGTATTGCTTTTTTTTTTTTTTTTGCTAGATCAAACAGTTTTGATTAGCATGTTTTCCTATTTGATATTCACTGGTCATGCAGGTGCTTTGAATTTGATACCTTGCTCAATGGTTTCCAGGGTGTTATGTCCTTTAAGACAACAGTTGTCTTCCTTTCCCTCCCTTTTTATTTGGTGCGGGGGAGTTCTGCAAAAGACACTTTAAATGATCATTCCCAGGGAATGTTCTCATCTAGAAGATGTTAAATTAGTCTTTTCTGTATCTTGGAAAACTGTATATAAAACAATTAAAATTTTCATTTCTGAATTCATATATCACAAAGTAGACTTAAAAGAGTTTACTGTTATAGCTGGTGACAAACTAAGCTAGCATCAACGAAAGGTTGGATTGACATCCAACTTCTTTTATTCTTTTCTTTTAGCACGGGTAATCATTTTATTAAAAAAAAAAAAAAAAAGACATGCTAGTTTATTTCTTTCCTTCCTCTCCACCAGCAAATTATGTAACTCGTAAGAAAAAAAAAATTGAACTCTCAAAATTCCTTAAAGAAGTTAATATTTCAGATGTACCCATTGTATTTTACTGTTTATGTTTGACATACTGTTCCTTAATATGGACAAAATATTTCTTCTCTGCCAGGAGAAGTATGAACTCCTAGGCTGCTCTGTCCTGAGAGGACAAGAAAATACTTTAACTCAGCAGGTTTACTGCCACTATGTTTCCAACATAGGCATCATTCACTTCTTCTTGTTGCTGCTTTTTTGTTTTAAACTACATAAATACGGAGGGTGCAAAGAACTGCTTTGTAACCTGTGAAAACATCTGGTTTGTAGACTTCACCTGAGAGAATTTTTTTTTCTTATGCTGTGAGGGGTAACGGTGTCGGTAGAAAACAAGATCACCCATGCCTCTACACATTCCCTAGCATAGAAATACAGCTTCATGCATCAGAGCTAAAGGAAGCTGGCTCAGATCACATCAAGCAGAAGGAAGTAAAAGCAGATTTCCTGCCTTCAAAGTAAATATTGAAGGTCGTGGATAAAACACAACTCCTTTAATGTCCTTTTCTCCTCTCCATTCCCGTTAGAAGTCAAAGTCCAAATTTTCTATGCATTGATTAACTGAAACTAAACTTTTTGACAAATAACTATTCCCCCAAATGACTCCAGCTCAGATGAAATAGCATTATAGTGACTGAAAATCAAATCATCCAAAGTGCTGAAAACTTAATTCTAAAAGCTTTACAAGACATACTTCATTTTTAACTAATCAAGGCCTATTCAAATCAGAAGGGCTAATTATTTGTTGAAAGTTTTGCAGTGTAATACTTTGCAGAGAGAGTTATATGGAATAATTAATTTATGATTGCCACAGTGCTTGGCAGTAATTTAAATATTATATGTCTTGAATTTTCAAAATGCCATTCTACAAGAAAGATTGAGTATATTTGAATTATGGTTAGAAGCAAACTGTGTAGATGAGGTACTTATTTGCAAACGTTTGTAATTAGCATGCTGCATATATTTTTAAAGCTATGTGGATTAATATATGTATAAAGTCTGTGCATAAGAGTAATAAAATTACTGCATCAAAATAAGAAGATGCTGAAGACTGGAGCTGATGGTTTGGCTTAATAGTGAGTAAGAAGTAGGTTATGTTCTGTATCAGTTAGTAGTATGTGGTCTCAAAAAGCGCAGCTGCCTCAGGTTATCTGTGTGATTTGTTTAAATATACATAATTTGTAAGTCTTTTACACACTTTATAGCTGTGTTTACTCTTTTATATGATGCCTGAGCATGAAAACAAACCTGGTTGTAGATGATCTCTCAGCAGGCATCCTTGTTGTAATCAGTCTGACACACACAGAGATAATCAGCACAGAATCCTTGGTTTCTATTGCAGCTCTGATAAACTTAGTTAATAAGCACTGCATTTCTAGGTAAGAAAGCAAATTGTGCTTCCTTTATTAGTGTGGAAAAAGTAGTGAACTGTGGCTTCTAATAACTTCGAAGTTGTATGTTTTCTATAAATATTTCCTATATCTTTGGGGAAAGTATTGAAATTATTTTAGTGGAAAAATCCCTTTAATGTGAACAGGAATATGTATTTGAATTGTACTTTGTGTTGAAGTCTTTAATCCTTGACTCACATTGTTAAAAGTATCACTGTTAATATTTAATAATTGTTTATAAAATGTACTAAACAGGTGACCGAGTGAATTTCACAGCAGCTGCTAGACCAGTTTCTCCAGCAGGAAAGTCAGATATGTCATCAAAGCACAGGGTTGACAGCAGATCACCCAAGCCTGATGTGCGAATGAATAGAGTTGCTGCTGACCAGAAGAAACCTAGAAATACAGAAGGTTTATCTGCTAGTGAATCTCTTATGTTGAAATCAGATACTGCAAAACTGCGGTCAGATTCTCACAGCAGATCTTTGTCTCCAAATCATAACACCCTACAAACACTAAAATCAGATGGAAGAACAACTACTGGTCTGAGAGCTGAATCTCCAGGACCAGGAACACGGTCCTCTTCTCCAAAGACAAAGACACTTACAGCAGTTAGATCTGGTGCTAGTTCTCCACGATCCTCATCACCACATGATAAAACTCTACCTCAGAAAGCTTCATCCCCTGTAAAAACAAAGCTTGATCCTCCTCGAGAACGATCCAAATCAGATTCTTACACATTAGATCCAGACACCCTTCGCAAAAAGAAAGTACCGCTTACAGAACCCTTACGAGGGAGATCCACTTCACCCAAACCAAAAATTGTTGCAAAAGATGGAAAACCTGCTACGGAAACTGAAAACAGAGCTCCTTCCCCTCACGTTGTGCAAGAAAATCTTCACAGTGAAGTTGTTGAAGTATGCACTTCAAGTACTCTAAAGACTAACAGCATTATAGATAGCACCTGCGAAGATAACTCAGAGTTTAAAAGTGTGGATGATGGTTCTAATAAGGTTCATTTCAGCATAGGAAAAGCCCCACTGAAAGATGAGCAAGACATGAGAGCATCTCCAAAAGTGAGCCGTAAATGTGCGGGCAGGCACACGAGACCCAAAAAGGAGAAGTCCAGCTTTCTTTTCAAAGGTGATGGTTCCAAACCCGTTGAGCCAGCCAAGCAAGCCATGTCACCTTCTGTAGCAGAGTGTGCTAGAGCTGTCTTTGCTGCTTTCCTCTGGCATGAAGGAATAGTTCATGATGCTATGGCCTGTTCGTCTTTTTTGAAGTTTAATCCAGAACTGTCCAAAGAGCACGCACCGATACGAAGCAGTCTGGGCCAGCAACCAGCCGAGGAAAAAGAAACCAAGTTGAAAAACAGGCATTCCTTGGAAATATCATCTGCTCTTAACATGTTCAACATTGCACCTCATGGACCAGACATATCAAAAATGGGAAGCATCAATAAAAACAAGGTCCTCTCTATGTTAAAAGAACCACCTCTGCATGAGAAGTGTGAGGATGGAAAAAATGAAGCTACCTCCTTTGAAACATCCAGTCATCACACAATGAAATCAAAGTCTCCTCTTCCATTAACACTGCAGCACTTGGTAGCTTTTTGGGAAGATATTTCTCTAGCAACTATTAAAGCAGCTTCCCAAAATATGATTTTTCCAAGTCCTGGTTCTTGTGCTGTATTAAAGAAGAAGGAAAGTGATAAAGATAACAAGAAAACCAAAAAAGACAAAAAGAAAAAAGAAAAGGTTGAGGCAAGACCAAGGGGGAATCTTTTTGGTGAGATGGCCCAGCTTGCAGTGGGAGGACCTGAAAAAGACACCATTTGTGAGTTGTGTGGAGAATCCCATCCATATCCAGTGACTTACCACATGAGACAAGCTCATCCAGGTGAGATTACATATGTTTCTTCCCCTTATCTGCCTATAGACTATATTATTCATGCGTTGGTGTTAGTTACCACCATACAATAAGTCAAGCTACCTTATCAGTATTTTAATGCAGTTCGCATTATAAGCTAAAGGAAAGCTTGATGCCCTGAGCATCAAGAAATTTTAAGTGTTATGGGCCACAAAGATGGTTAAGCATCTCATAAGAGGAGAAACTAACAGATTAGGAAAGATCTTATCCGTTCTTACGGATACCTAATGGATGGGTGTTCAGAAGCGGGAACCAGAGTCTTCTCAGTGGTGACCAGCGACAGGACAAGAACAGTGGCTATAGATGGATACACAGGACATCCTGTCATCTGAGCTGTCACAGATGACGGAGAAGGTTGCTTGAAACAAAGTCAAATCAGCGAACTGACTTCAGAGGGCCTCGTCAAAAATTTGTGAAAGTTTAGGAATTCAAACTGCTGGGAAAATTGGAAATAAAAATAGAAGTATGATATGGGTTAATGGGAATTGTCTAATATCTGTTTTTCTGTTACTAATTGCCTATTGTAATCCCTAGGTACCAGTGACTTGTAACTTTTGACTTGAAGTTTATCTTGGAAATAAAAAGTGCACAACTACAAACTCTAAAGTTTTAAACCTTAGTCAAAAGGCAGTTTGCAAAATCTTAGAATTGGCAGCTTGAAAAAAAATCATCTTTTAAATCTGTTCACCCTTGTAGGTTGTGGCCGTTACGCAGGTGGTCAGGGCTATAACAGCATCGGACACTTCTGTGGAGGCTGGGCTGGTAACTGTGGTGATGGAGGTATTGGAGGAAGCACTTGGTATTTGGTTTGTGATCGATGCAGAGAAAAATACCTCCGGGAAAAGCAAGCAGCAGCAAGAGAGAAGGTATATTTATCTTTCTTCTGTGTTTTTTCTCTTTATATATTTAATACTAACATGGATTTATAAAACGAACAAAATGTAGGACTGATGTGATAAATTTTGAATTTCAGAATGTCGTAAAGTATTGAAATATGCCCTTAAGTCATTGACAGCTTTAAAATATAGAAAATTTGCTGATTACTTCTTATTTGGTACTTCACATTACTTTCCAAGGAGGAGGTGATTCCTCCCATCTACTCAGCTCTGTCGAGGCCACATCTGGAGTGCTGGGTCCAGACCTGGAATTCCAAGTACAAAAGGGATGGGACCTGTTGGAGCACTCCCAGCAAAAGCTGCTGAGATGAAGGGCCTGGAACTTGTGGCTTATGAGGAGAAACTGAGGGCACTGAGACTGTGTAGTCTGGAGAAGAGAAGACTGTGACAGGAGCCTGTCAGTGCATATAGGTACCAGCTGGAACATTGTAAAGAAGATGGAACCTTCTTCCCAGTGACAGTGGGCAAGCACTGAAGCAGTTTGCCAGAAAGGTTGTGGAGTCTCCATTTTTGGAGATATTAAAAACCCAGATACACTTGGTCCTGGGCACTCTGCTCTAGTTGGCCCTGCTTTGAGTAGGGAAGTTAGACTCAGGTCCTTTCCAAGGCCCAAGGTCCTTTCCAACCTCAATGGTTCTGTGACACTTGTCTGCAGGAAGCATACAGGTTGGAAAAACACCTGAAAAATACAGTATGGTGGCCCAAGAGAAAATTATAAGGAATATTTGTGAATATGTAATGCCTGCTATTAAGCTTGACTAGATCACAGTTCTCAACTCTTCCAAAGATCCATAACAGAAATTCATCCTTCTAGATTATGAATGTGGAGGACAGTGTTTTTTTTTTTTTTTTTTCCCGTAACAACCATGTTATGTTTGTATGAAGCTGACTTCTGATGCTAGCTTTTCTCCAGCTTTTTCCTCCTTTTTTTTTTTTCATTCCTTGCTGCCTGTTTTAGTTTCTTATCTCTGTTTAGGCAAGCAAAACAATGTTAACTTAACTTAATTCTTTAAATTGATTGAAAATTTTTGCTCATGATAATCATTCTGAAGTAAACATCTGGCATGAACACTCTTAGCTGTTTGTTACAATTTTGCATAGTTATCAGAACAGAAGTGTTGTTTTATAATGGGAAACATCATTTATAATAGGAAGAATCAAACAACTTTCCTGTAAGTGACATTGTCAGCTTTTCCTAGAATGAAGTATGAGTGACTTTTTTTTATTTTTCTAGATTAAACAATCTAGGAGAAAACCAATGCAAGTTAAAACTCCTCGTGCCTTGCCAACTATGGAAGCTCATCAAGTGATTAAAGCTAATGCACTGTATTTACTGTCACTGAGTAGTGCTGCTGAGCCCAGTATCCTCTGCTATCACCCTGCAAAAACATTTCAGTCTCAACTTCCCAGTCTCAAAGAAGGCATTTCTGAAGAATTTCCTATTAAAATGCCGTGTCTCTATCTACAGACATTAGCAAGGTAATTAAAAGCAGCAAAATGACATTATATTTTACACTAATACATGGAAATAACAACTAGCTTCAATACATTAGATGAACAGTAAATGAATAGTGATTATCTGCATTTGCAAAGGACTTGTGTGCATATGTGTTTTAGTAACTTCTAGGCTTAATGCTGATTTAAAGTTCTAATTTCATGCAGGCACCATCACGAAAACTTCGTTGGGTACCAGGATGACAACCTCTTCCAGGATGAGATGAGGTACCTGCGCTCGACTTCAGTACCTGCACCATACATCTCTGTTACTCCTGATGCAAGCCCTAATGTCTTTGAAGAACCAGCAGAGAGTAACATGAAATCTATGCCCCCAAGGTACTTCCTTGTAATTCTAGGTACTACATACAGATGCTAAAATACTAGCATAACATGAAGTTTAAAAAAAAAAAAAAAAAAAAAAAAAAAAAGTGAAATATTATTGTAGTTAAGTAGGTAAAATATCAAGTCATCCCAGAACAACCTTTTGAAATTGCAGGAGAAAAAAAGGCAATTAACATAATAAACCATAGCTACAAAAATATGTTCAGTGAATTGTGGCAGTCAGGTGTATTTTTACACACAGTTTACTACGTTTGCACACCAGCTGTTCCTTTTTGAATAAAACTTGAAGGGATGGTGCAGGGGAACTGCTTTCTTCAAGAAAAGCCTTGATTTCACAACATAAATCCAAAAAAATGTTTTTTCTGAAACTGATAGGTCACTCTTAGCATACTAAGGTATGAGAAAAATTTGTCCTTACTCTAGGTCTACTAGTCCTTGTAGAGACAAATAAAATTTTCCAGACTCAAAACTGCAAAAGTGAATAAGGGATCAGATTTTGGTGGAAAGTTATGAAGTTTCTTGTTATGAAGTAGTTATGAAGTTTCTTGTTTTACCTCAATGATAAAGGTTAATAAATAGTCCAGAATCACCTCTGATGCTTGGGGTTTTTTTTTCAGATATCAAACAGTGATCTCTAGTATTAAAATGAGGAAAACATGAAGAAAAAAAAAATATTAATATGTTTTTTTTTAAATTTATTTTATTTTAAACTGACTAAAAAAAAAAAAAAAAAAGGTGTATTGAAATGCTGCAATCTACAATATAGCCTTTTCAGAAATAGAACTTTTCTAACAAAACTCCTTAAGAGTGCATCGTATGGGTATATTCCTTTATTAAAACTGTTGGCACCTGAGGTCTATAGGGAGAGCATAAGATGGGAGTTCTTCTGCAGACTATAAGAAGTCTACTAAAGGTAAGGAGTAAAACATGCCAGAGACCCTGCCATAGCAATTAAAAATGGATTTTAAGGCTCATTATTTTGGAAACTTTTATCATTACATAGATGTCTAAATTTCAGCTGGCTTGTGTGTTTAGAAAGTTACATCGTAGATGTTTTCACATGCATTACCAGGGCAAAATTTGTCTAAAATTTCAGGGATTAGTTGAGTGTACTTTCTCTGAAAAATGCCTAAATTTGTGGGACTGCATGAATTACTGCAAGTAATGAATTGCTTCACTGAAATTATAAGATATATGCATGCTTTTCCATCATATGCAATTCTAATGTGTGTTTCTTTCCCATAATGTAAAAATTACTAGACAAGCTTTCATACATTGTTGTATGTTTGTATTGTTCTTATAAAATGCATGCCTCTCTAATACATACGTATTACTTGAGTATTATATTCACTAATGGGTCTATAACTTCACTGATTTCTTCGTAGTTTGGAAACCAGTCCAATAACAGATACGGACCTTGCAAAGCGTACGGTCTTTCAGAGATCATATTCAGTTGTTGCGTCAGAATATGACAAGCAGCACTCAATTCTGCCAGCACGAGTTAAGGCGATCCCCAGGAGACGAGTCAACAGTGGGGATGCAGGTAAGAGAGCAAATACTTGAATCAGGGAAAAAACACAACATTGGATTTACAGATCTTGGCAATTGTAGACAAAAAATGTTATAAATACATGCAGTGGCTTTGCTTTCTTTTTACTAATAACTATGAACTTATAGTCACATAGGATTAGCCTAAGAACAGCTCAGGAATAACTGCAATTTTGAAATATGTAAAATATCAGTACTATGGTGACTCTTTTGCTTTTTATTTTTACTGTGGTTGTAAATTTACACTGCACAAAGAATCTAATGTATGCATATTTTTATGCTTTTAAATAGAAGTGGGGTCCTCTCTCCTGAGACATCCATCTCCTGAACTTTCTCGGTTAATCTCCGCCCACAGCTCTCTTTCCAAAGGAGAGAGAAATTTCCAGTGGCCAGTACTGGCATTTGTAATACAGCATCATGATCTGGAAGGACTTGAAATAGCAATGAAACAGGCCTTACGGAAATCTGCTTGCCGGGTCTTTGCCATGGAGGTATTAATGTATTAATGGATCCTTCTGTATTAAGAGATTAATAACTTCTGTCTCAGATATGTTTTTAAACAGTTTATATATATATATATATATGTGTATATATATATATATATAAAGAAATCTGTTACTGATTTTGAATTCTTACATCAGTAAGCCTTAAAATTTCATTTAGTTGTGTTATTAACTCTAAAAGTCAGGCCCACTAATTTTACCTTAAACCTTCTCCAGTGGTATAGCTATGTTTTGATCATATAATACCTGCGTAGTTCACAACTTCCACCTGAAGTGCGTGAGTGCTGCCCAAGTTATACAGATAATGAATGAGTCACCAAATGAATAGTTAAAGATCAGTTACTGCAATGAAAGCTGCAAGAAGCATTCTCTCTTAGCGGGACGTTGTTTTAAATTTCAGCTGAGCTCAAGTCAAGTTCATATAGAATGAGAGCTTTTTCAAATACTTACAACTTGTAAAAATATAAGTGCATTTTTCAGGTTAAGTAATGATCTCTTCTTTCCTATAAGCACTGTCAGTCAAATTTCAGGTCTCAACAGCAGTGTACAAAAGGTTTACAGCTTTGGAAAGAAGAATGTAAGAATATTACAATTTTGAAAACTTTATTTTCCCACTACATTCATTTTTTGGAAGTGACTGAATAATTAAAATTAATTCAGTTGGTGGCAGAATTGAAACAAGGAAACCAAACCTCAGCCTACAAGGTTGTAAATTAAGAATATAGTCATTACTTTATTAAACCAATTGAGTAATAAGCAGTACTGCCACTTCATCCTAAAAAAAAATAATATCTGGAAATACATAAGGCTTTTGCTCTTTTTTACTCTTAAAGCTTTTTAAAAAACTTACTTTTGTAATAAGGACCTTATTTGCAGAGTTCTGTGTTACTGTTTGACTTTCCAAACCTATCTATTCATGTCCTATTTAAAGTATTTAAAAGGTAGTTTTTGCTTTTGCTAAGCTTTGCTTAGCCAATTGATAATTCTTGGCATGTATTTTGTTCTAGGCTTTTAACTGGCTTCTTTGTAATGTCATTCAAACAACTTCTCTTCACGACATCTTGTGGCATTTTGTGGCTTCCTTGACACCTGCACCTGTAGAGCCTGAAGAGGAGGAAGATGAAGAAAATAAATCAAATAAAGAAAATGCAGAACAAGTATGTGAAATTCAGCATACCTTCCATAAATACAATATCCTTATTTATTTTGAAAACAATTTAGAAATATTTTAATATGCCAAAAAAGAAGCCTTAATCCTCATTTTTGTAGGACAAACATAATTATGGAATTAATTTTTTTGATCTTAAATCATCCAGTGGGTGTTTGAGCCCTTTCAATAGTTATAATTAAATTTGTTTTCCCTCTCAAAATGCCAAATGTTGTGATGATGATGAATTCCAGTCTTTAAATACATTATTCTTAAGCATATTCAAACAGCTTGAGAAGAAAAAAAAAAAAAAGCAAAACCACATTTCCTAATCCAATAACAACAACAAAAAAATACTGTTTGCTCTTTATTTCCCCCACCCAAAAAGGAAAGACAGGAAAGAAAATATTTTGCAGAGGAGCTTTTTTCATATATACTGTGTCAACACACTAGAGAAATACATAGTTTGCAAAATTTAGCATGTGAAATGATGCATTTAATACAACATTCAACATTCCAAAGGTCTCTAGGTTTAGTTGTAATTGTTATTACAATTATTCTACCCACCATGAATACTTCAAGAGATCATGCCAGCACTTCTAATAACAATGATTTCTATCCCTCCAAAAATAATCCAGATCCGAAATTAGAAGTTCTGAAATGAGCCCTTTCAGTTCCAGTACGTTTTTATTTTTGTCTACAAAATGACTAAAATCTCATTTTAAACTGTGTGTGATATGACCGTTATATCAATCTGCAGATTTATAATTCTACATACTTGGTTTTAGGAGCCTCAAGTGTTCACATGTGTATGTTAAGGCTGATTGTCACTAGCTCTGTTCGTGATACCTTTGAGTGCTCCCCCATGGTGACTTCAGTTGGCACCTCAGAAACATTGCCGAAGCAGTGGGATTGCTGTGTTCCCACCAGCCTCCAAAATAAGAGCCACTATTTAAATATCTAAATCCCCAAATAAATGCTATTTTATATGTAGTTCAGATAATTACCGATTAAAAGATTAAAGGAGAATAAAAATAAATGGAAAATAATACTTCTGTTTTACTTGAGCTCCTTCTTTTTGCTATAATGAATGAGAGACAAAATATCGCCTTGAACAGTTGACTAGGATGAGTAATTTTATGGCATGCTGGAAACTGACAGCAATTTACAGCTAATTGCTAAATTCAGCTCAAGTGATGTGTATTCAAATCCTCCATCTTCTTCCTTCAGTAATGTGTTCATATGTTTAAAAAAATACTGTCATAAATGTAGGCACAGTATGTAACAAATCTATAACAATGATTTGGTACTTTTCCAGCATTAGGATTCATTTGTGTGTGAAATATTTGGATTTTTTTTAAATGCATTAGGGTTTGGCGAGAAATCCAGTGTTGAACTTTGAAAAATTGGGGATGGGAATCTAGAATGAGGAAGAGTTTAATTAAAAAAAAGGGGGGGGGATAGATCCAAGGGATAATGTCCAGTCCATTTAAAGCAAACGAATTGCAGTGGTCACAGATTCATAGAATGATTGAGGTTGCAAGGGGGTTGAACTAGTTGATCTCTAGAGGTCCCTTCCTACCTCAACCATTCTGTGACTTTAAAATTCTTTTTAAATGGATCCCTTCAGGAACTGAGCATAGTGCACTGGTCCTTTTTCCTGTTGCAAATATCTTAATGTCCTGAACATCTAAATATTTCAAAAGTCTAGCTAGTCTTGTTGTCCTGCAGACTGTACAGAAAATTTGATCCTCTAAAAATAAAAAAAATTCTCAGCCTGAATTTTTTTCTAATATGTTTGAGATAATTGGCCAATAAAAAGCTAATAAAAATGTTCTAAACATAATTTTCATGAAAAAAAAAGTTCTGTATTATCACAGCTGCCATTTTTAATTTTCATAATTAAATGACAGGCTGCAGTCAGGTGATATCTTTTGTTAGTCATCTGTCTTTCATCATTATCAATAAAACTAATAGTTTTACTGCACTGAGGTTTTCCAGTTGTAATTATAACAATACAACTAGAGTAGGAAAGTCCCTTTGTTCTTATATGTTTTTTATATATATATATGTTCTAATATATGTAATTCAGTGTAATTATATAATATATAAAGTTACATATTTTATCCTCTATAAAAGTTGCTGTGGCTTTCATCCTTGGCATCACCTCCTGTGAGGAACAATGAGAGATGATGCTGCTGATGAAAAAAAGGCAGCCCCTCTTAGAGTAATTACAAATGTGGGTCATTTTAAAAATGGGTTTTATGGGGAAGAAATAAATCTTATGCTGACAATCCTCGGGAACCTAGGGAAAAATAATCCAAGTGTCAAAAGAAGAAAACTTGGTTTTGAAAACTGTTTGTGGCAACAAATAGCTTTAGTAGCAATGAGAGGAAAGAAAGCATGTATGCATTTATGTGTGTACATATTGCTGAAGAGAGGTGAAAGGATTGCAGAAGACATGAGGAGGAAGCTGTGTTAAGGGATGTTATGGGATGAAGAAGTTGGCTTGCATGTACCAAGCAAGATGGTGCCTTCTGGGGATTGGGTAGTGTGTTCAAGAGCTGTAAAAAGGAGCAGGTTGAAGAGGCACTTTATAGGATTACTGCAATTATCCTCAAAATGAATACTGTAAGTGTTTTTACTCCTGTTTATTTTAACTTTTTTTTTTTTTTTGTCCTGGAAGTGTATTAACAAATTCCATTGCATCTTAGGAGAAAGACACAAGAGTATGTGAACATCCTCTGTCGGATATAGTGATTGCTGGTGAAGCAGCTCACCCGTTACCGCACACTTTCCATCGTCTCCTCCAGACAATCTCTGATCTGATGATGTCCCTTCCCAGTGGTAGCGCGTTACAGCAAATGGCCTTAAGGTAGGCACGAGTTAGGGAGGTTCTTCAGGGGGACTCAGTGAGTCCTTAACAGTAACGAGGAAAAAATTTTGTATAGTAGATCAGAAGTTCAAAACATCTTAATTTGTCTGTAGAACAAAGGAAGTAGCATGTACTTCCTTACACATAGTATAAAAGACTTTGAAGAGTGATAATGAATTTCATCTTAAATTCTGTAGTGTATCCTTTATTCAAAATAATTTTGTTGCAATATACCATAGTATATGTGTGTACATGCATGGTAACTTAATATTTGCTTTAAAAGTCTGTCATCTTTTTAGATCCCATAAGCTCTCTGATTTTTTTCCTGTGTATTTGTGTTAAATACAGATTAAATAATCCTATATTTGTAGTTAAAATACAGTTTACTCCCCTCTTCCTCAAAATAACAAAGCAACAGTTGTGATGCTGGGGAGGGGAAAAAAAGAGGTTAAATATTTATATAAACATTCCCAGAAGCAACAAAACAATAACTTTGCTGTTAAGGTCTATCTCTTAAGCAATATTCTTTTTTTTTTCTTTTTTTTTTTTTCAGATGCTGGAGTCTCAAATTTAAACAATCTGATCATCAATTCTTACATCAGAGCAATGTTTTCCATCATATCAACAATATTTTATCTAAATCCGACGATGGGGATAGTGAAGAGAGCTTTAGTATCAGCATACAGTCTGGTTTTGAAGTCATGAATCAGGCAAGTGTTACACTTCTATTGCAAACATAGTGATTAATTGTGAAAAACTTGTAGTCCCTGTAATCAAATCGTTTAATTAAAGATTAGAATCTTTTTTATGTTCAGATTTTCATATTTTGCTTCAAAATTTCAAATATTGTCCCTCAACCTGAATCTACCTTTTACAGCAGTGTTTGTGTTATGTTAGTCCATTGTTTAAACAGTTATCTTGAACCCTGAGTGTGTCCAACTTGTAGTTGCTGGACACTTTATTTTTTTCTTCATTTATTCTGAAAACAAACAAATACTCCTAACAAACCCCTCTAAAGTGTTTTCTTCCCTTTATTAATTGTTTTAGGTGTTTACTACCGTATTTAGATATTAGTATATCCTTTGGTTCAAGAGGTGAATAAATACAACCTATAAATGATGAATTTCTTCATTAATTTAGAGAGTATATTGATCACCATAATTATCTGCCTAGTTTTAAAAAGTATAGATAATGTATGTATGTGGACTTAATTCAGATATTTTAAAGTTTCTCATTTGTTTTCACAGGAATTGTGTATCGTGGTTTGTCTAAAAGACCTAACAAGCATTGTTGACATTAAAACATCAAGCCGACCTGCCATGATCGGTAGCTTAACAGATGGGTCTACAGAAACATTTTGGGAGTCAGGAGATGAAGACAAAAACAAAACTAAAAACATTACAATTAATTGTGTAAAAGGAATCAATGCTCGTTATGTGTGTGTTCATGTAGACAATTCCAGAGATCTTGGGGTAAGTGGAAAGCAAAATGTCCCTTATCAAAACTCCATTATCAAAGCTGTATATATTCGCCAATCAGAAGCTGCCATTTTCTTTGCATGGATACATTTGGAATTCTAATTCAGAAGCTCACACTTAAAAAATAAAATTTGCCATTCCTGTGGTTTTGAAAGCTGTAATCTACTATGAATAGACTGATTGAACTAAATTTACAGTTTACAAGAACCTGATACGGGGCAATGACATACTGCATCTGAGGGGTGTTTTAAGAGTTCAAATTATTTCACCATTTACCATTCTTCCTTATGATTGCTGTAGAAGAATTCAAATTTAGAGGCTTTTACAATACAGTACAACCCATCTAATTTCAAAATTTATTTTTCTTTCAACTTGTCTTATGCACTATAGTGCATAAGACACTCACTGTAAAAGAGAGAGTTGCTAAACACATATAACATACTTTAATGTAACAAGCTTTAATTGAATTTGACTATCTCAAGCTATCCTAATAATGCCAACAGGCCATAGTGGGATATCCTAAAATTGTATCATCTTGCCAGCAAAAAAAAGATGGTTCACTTTTTAGATTATGTTCACTGATAGATCTATACAGTAATGTTGCAAATACAGCTTTATTTCAACTACAGCTTTTAAAGCAAAGAGAAGAATATATGTATTTTTATTTTTGGACAATTACACTTTGGAATTTTTCTTTTCTTTTTTTATTGATCAATTCTTAAATTTATTTTCTCAATAATACAGTTTGTCCCTCTTTTACGTATGCATTCTATTAATATGAAGGAAATCACCTTCATGTTAATGCTGTACAGTTAAAGTGTTTCTTGTCTCATTTGTCTGCTGCAGAATAAAGTGACTTCAATGACTTTCCTGACTGGCAAGGCAGTAGAAGATCTCTGCAGAATAAAGCAGGTAAGCCATTTTATCAGTTGACAGGAATAAAAATGCAGTCATTTTTTGGCTGCATGTACCACAGTTTTTCTGGGCAAATAATTTCTGTTTATTATAATAAACATCAAAATGCTTTGCATCATAAATGTCCATGGAAAATACTGTTATTTGTGACAGAATTGAATTATTGTACCAACTAAATATCATTTTAATTACCAGAGCTGAAAAGATAAGACTCTGGGTAGATAACTTTCTAAATGGACTATCTTAGTTTTTTTTTTTTTTTTTTTTTTTAAAAGTCCAGTATACTATCTAGTTTCTGTTAGTTTTATTCTTCCACATAATATATCCACAACAATGGCATAGAGCAGTATTAAATATTGTTGATACTCAGATTCTCTGCTCATTGGTGCTGCACTTTTTTTATTTCATTGTTTTTTTATCTAGCTGTTCAGTTTCCTTTAGAGAAATGTAGCTGAAGAGTCAGCCGAAGGTCAACACCACATCTGGAAAAAAATAAAAAACTACTTTCAGTTTTTTAGCTTGAAGTTTCAAGATACGTTTTTAATGCATATTATGATTCACACTTTTCCTTGAAATTTTTAGTTTTCAGCTTCAAGCAGCTAAAGTGTTTTGTCCAGAGACTCACATTCGTAATGTAATTCAGTCTTGGTGTTCTTCTCCTAAATCAAATGATAGATACCCATTTGTTTTTTGTTTTTGGCTTTTTTTTATGAGAACAGTGTTCCGTATTTTGAAATAGATGTGTCCCATCAAATATAATAAGGTTTCAAATGGTCAGTTGTCATTTGGGGCTCAGAACTTTATCATTTGGCTAGTAACAGCTACTGACAGCTAGTGGTGAAGTTCATCAAGGGGAAACATTGTCTTTAGATGTCTTAAAGCTTTTCTACTTTATTGTTGTAGCATCTGAAAATGCAGGAATTTTGAGTAGTGAAAATTTAGTCTATTTTTTCTCTCCCTTCTGTGTCCTCAGAGACCATAAATGTGTCTCCAAAAGGCATTTAAAACAGAAGAAAGTTAGAAAGTGTAGTGAAAATGTGTATGCAAATAGTGAAGTGTGTATGCATATATATGCAGACAGATCTAAAATGTATGTGTATATTTATTTGTGGGTATAAATACATGCAGTCTCTTGGAGAATCACAGTAACTGTAGTGTAGGTTGCTTTTTTACTTTTATTTTTTTGTGAGTAGACTTACTTGTTAGGTTTGTCTATCCAGTTAAATAAACTACGGCCAAGGCAGTACTCAGTCACTCGACTTTGGTTATTCACACAGTTTAATTGCCAGTTCACTCCCTGGCCTGCTTTCTATCTTCCGAAACACCAAGCCCAGGCATTTCCAGGGGTTGTTCACTCCCAGAAGACAGGCAAGCCTTCACTGAACTTTGCTTCCTCCTTGCTTACACAGTCATCCTACACTTTTCCACAGCATTTTTATCTTCAAACACACTCACTTGCTATACCCTAGTTCATGTGTCATATACCTGCTTCACGGTATTAAAAAAGAAAAAAAAAATAGAATGAGAATTTCTTAGCAAGTGATGTATTGGTCCACAAGGATATAATTGGTTTGCTTTGTATGTAAGTGAATTATTTGTTTGATATTGTGTTGTCAGTTCCCACCTTTATATTCCTGTTTAATAGGTAGACTTGGATTCGAGACATATTGGCTGGGTGACAAGTGAACTTCCTGGCGGTGATAATCACATCATCAAAATTGAACTGAAGGGTCCAGAGAACACATTAAGAGTTCGGCAAGTGAAAATTCTTGGATGGAAGGATGGTGAAAGCATTAAAATAGCAGGGCAGATTTCAGCAAGTGTAACTCAGCAAAGAAACTGTGAATCTGAGACGCTGCGAGTATTCCGACTTATTACATCCCAGGTGTGATTTTGTCACTGTGTTACACAGTGAAATATATAAGAATGTGAAAGTTACTGTATATTTTTGACTTCTGGTGCTCTTTGTTATGATGTAAAATGTCACATCTCTATGAGTTTCTCTGAGCTAATTGTCCCTGTCTTCCTTCCAGGTATTTGGAAAACTCATATCTGGAGATGCTGAGCCAACCCCAGAGCAAGAAGAAAAAGCGCTGTTATCTTCCCCAGAAGGAGAGGAAAAAGTACACAATGTATTTATTTGTATTTTCTCAATACTACTTTGCTACGAAAGTTATCCAGGATAATTTTCAGCATGTGTCCTGTCTTCAAGCCATATAGTTTTCTAGTAAAGTGTCACCATTACATATTATTTTTAAAATTGTTGATAATTTTCATTAGTAAATTTGAATTGAGCCATTTTCATTTGGTGGAAGCACTATACCAATAGTAATGTAAATTATGTGAACAATTTCAGAAGAACTTAAAAACTGCAGTAATGATCAACCCAGAAGTCCCTCCTTCTCAGAATCTTGCCTCTCAAAAGAGGTTACTGGATCTACAGGATTTTTTTTTTCCTTTTAGTTATACTTTTGCCTTACCTGGTATCTTGCGGCAATAATTTGTGTGAATTAATTATTCATTTTGGAAAACTGTATTTTTCTTCTTATTATTACTATCTTATTATTATTACTATCATCTAGTTAAGAAGGATTTTCATGTACAAAAAGTTTTGTTGAGCTGAAAATTCTAAAAGGCTACCTATCTGTCTTTTACCTATCAGTCAACTATCTTAATACAAAATAAAACATCTTGGAAAGATTAAATTTGCTATGACCCAGGAAATTCCTACATGATTTTTAAAATAGAAATCTGATACTCTTGCTACATGTTTCTTTATTTCATATATAAGTCTTCTGAACTGCCACTGCCACACAATGGAGGCAAAAATAAACAAAAACACTTCAGATAACTGCCAACAATCATTGTAACTTCCTCACAGCATTTCGTTGCCCATTCCATAACATACAGAATTTTAAAAAAATGATTACTCTTACTGTGTTTCCAAATTTTGGGAACCTTTTAAATACATAAACTGCAAAGTATATTTGTACACTGTTTTATAAGAGTTCAGTCAATGAGTGTATTCAGCTGCACAGAGAAACTGTCTCTTGGGTAACTATGCTTCACTTAATAATAATTATTTTATTAATTATTTCTCTCATCCTCCAACTTCATGTCTTACAAAACTGGCAAGAAATGCATCTAAGATGTATTATTAGCCATAATTAGATTGATCTTGCTGATGTATCTTTTTTTCTGGGTAACAAAACGCTACAAGCTTTTAGAACAAATTTTGTTGACATTTCATATTAAGTGCTACTGCAATTAGGAAATGTTCTTAAAACTTGTGATATAACATTGAATATCCTTTTTATAAAGGCAACATCAGATGCAGACCTGAAAGAGCACATGGTAGGGATCATATTCAGCCGGAGCAAACTGACAAATTTACAGAAGCAGGTAAGCCCATTCTTAAATGCTTTGAATGCTTAAATTCTGTGCATATTGTTATAAATATGGTCTTTTTCAGTAAATATGGAACTTCTTGTTTGATGTTTTCAGTTAGAATTTCTCTTGTTCTCATCAAGGTTTGCTTTATGTTTTTAAGTATGTGTGTGGGTGGGTTTATATAAAACTCTGATGAGAATGATACTGGGAAAAAAATCCATATTAATAGGATTAAAAAAAAGTTTTCTTATCCTCAATTTAAAATGTTATGGAATTGAGTTGTAAATGCTACTTACTCCTGTTTCTTGATAATAGTCCCATGACAATAGGCCAGGATAGATTTAGTTCCAGAGTTTAGGTTCTTTGAACATCTTTTCTCACAGTTTCTGCCATCGCAGATTTTTAGGTTTGATATATTACAGGTTTAGAAAGAGAATCAATATAGTCAGTGACAGCCTTGATTTGTTGCTTTATTTATTTTGTCTTTTTTGATAAAATCTTTTAATAAACTCTTTCAACATATTTAATATAAAAAAAAAGCTTTCTGAAATCTCCTAAACCTCCTAAATAATAGGCAATACAGAAATTATAAGTAGTTATTTCAACTGTGTTGACTAAATGTACTTCTTTCTGTTCTTTTTTAATTTTTATCTGAATCTTATATTAAAAGTAAAGGCAGGTACTTAAAAAAGATTTTAAAAGGAATTTGTTTCAGAATGAAGATGAACAAATCCAGTATCAAATCCAAATTATTAAATCCAAATTTGAATTTATGTAGAAAAATAATTTAAGGACAAACCATATTTCCTGGCCGCCTTGGCTTGGCCTCGGTCATGAGCATATTTCAGACGTCACCGTGGGCAGATGCTGCTGGTCTAACGGCGTTGCTGTGTGTGGGCAGGTGTGCGCTCACATCGTGCAGGCCATCCGCATGGAGGCGACGCGCGTGCGCGAGGAGTGGGAGCACGCCATCTCCAGCAAGGAGAACGCCAACTCGCAGCCCAGCGATGAGGACGCGGCCTCCGACGCCTACTGCTTCGAGCTGCTCTCCATGGTGCTCGCCCTGAGTGGCTCCAATGTGGGCCGGCAGTACCTGGCTCAGCAGCTGACCCTACTCCAGGATCTCTTCTCCTTGCTACACACGGCTTCTCCTAGGGTGCAGAGGCAGGTGAGAGGCACCTCTTCCTCCTCTCACTTGGTTTTCCTAGGAAAACCTTCGAGATCACGTAATCATGTTTTCGATAGTATAGTATGTACCCAGGTTTATCTTTTGTGAAGTGTGGTTTCAGATTTTCACTTCAAAAATGTTATCACAATCTGTTGCAGAGTATTGCAGGTTGGGAATAATAAGAGAAGAGAAGAACTTGTTAAGGCCTAGCCCTTTCAGTGTGAAAAAAAACACGTGCTAATCTGGTTCCAGTTATCACCTCACCACTTGGTGAGGCTGAAGTGGATCCTTTCGAGACAGCTCCTCTTAGTTCCCTAGCCACTGGCAACAACATCTTTTTCAGAAGGAAAATGAAGCACCAAAAAAATAAACTTTTCAAACTATGCAAACTGTCTGTAATGTGCAAGCAGTTGTCCAAACTGCTGTTATATGGTCAATACCAAGCATATTTTCAAAACTATAAAAATTATGAAGCTATTACAACTATATTAAATTCAGGTGTTGTTCAAGTGAGATTGGTCTCATTTCAGCTTATTAATAGCAAATAAACTAGAACTGAGTATATATTGTACTTCAAGGCAAGAAAGAAACTTCTTATGAGCATGAGTTAAATTTAGAAAATAGATTAAATCCTTCTTACAGAAATAGCCTGTGAAGAAGGAAAAGGATTTTATTTAACTTGGTCCAAAAATTCCCAGCTGTGTGGATAAGAGTGTTGGTGTTTTGATTCTTCTTCTAGGTAACATCACTGCTAAGGCGTGTTTTGCCTGAAGTAACCCCTAGTCGCCTGGCCAGTATCATAGGTGTGAAATCCCTTCCACCAGCAGATATAAGTGATATCATTCACTCAACAGAGAAAGGAGACTGGAATAAACTGGGTATCTTGGACATGTTTTTGGGATGCATTGCCAAAGCTCTCACCGTACAGCTAAAAGCCAAAGGAACTACTATAACTGGGACAGCTGGCACTACCGCAGGCAAAGGAGTTACTACAGTCACACTCCCAATGATTTTCAATTCCAGGTTTGTTAAAAAGGATTGTATTACAAGCTAATAGTTTAAAATAAACATGTGTCAGTTGCATTCTCTGCCCTCTCTTTTGTTTTATAATCTGTAAAATTTGTATAACACTTTTTGACAGTGTGGGTCAGCAGTTATTACAGTGATACAAATTGCTGTATGCTGAATGTGTGCTGTATTTGTTGTAGATTTTGACACATAGTAACTAATTATTTGTGATTCTTTCATGTACTTTTTATAGCTATATTCGGCGAGGTGAAAGCCACTGGTGGATGAAGGGCTCAACACCTACACAGATTTCAGAGATCATTATCAAACTGATTAAAGACATGGCAGCAGTAAGTTTCTGTCTTCTAAATGTGTGGAGAGTATTCAGATATTTCTGATAATGAAGAATACCTTTTTTTTTTCCATTAATCTCTGTTATAGTCAGTACTGGGTTGAGCTGCTAAAGGTGAACATGTCAAGCAGAAAAAAAAGGTATAGAAGGAGAAAGGGTGGATTCCAGGCCTAGGCGCAATACTGTGTTCTCTTTCTGATTCTGTTAAATATTTATCCAGTATTCAAACAAGGTTTTGGATGAGTCACTGGAAACAAAATTTCAGCTCAACTAAGGGGTAAAAAGTGTCTGTGAAGTAAGATGTTTTCTTCACAAAATTATATAGCGTTTTTATATGTGGAACTTCTTGTTTAACTTCTTTCAGTCATACTGAAATCTACATTTATAGTTGTTTTTTAGTTTCATCATTTGGGCTAACATTTTCCATGGGTGTATCTGCTGCAGGCAAGTTTTTTTGGCAGAAGAATTTAGTGAAAAATGATTCAGCTATTTCTCAGAAATAATAGCAGGGAAAAGGTGGCTTTTGTGTATGTATATTAGGAGAAGAGAGAAAAGTAGTTTTTGGTACTTTTTAATTCTATACCTAATTCAGTGGAATGATCAAAATCACCCAGATTTTCCTCTTCAGTTACCTCTGTTTCAGCTTGTTTAGCAGATACATTTTCGAATTTGAAACTTTATTTTCTGAAGCATTCGCTGTTTTTATACTAAGGAGATCCTTTTTCCAATGTTGCTGAGCCAGGGTGGGAATTCCCTGCAAATGCTGCTCTTGATTGTGACCACAAGACTTCAGAATCACACAGTTCATCCTTAGTTGACTGTTATTATTATAGTATGTCTCATCCCTTAGATGCTGATTTATTCTTACCTTCAGTCACTCCACTAGTTAGAGTGAAAAGCTCTCTTGTTGATACCACATGATGGATTATTTTTTTCTATGCTTTTTCAACACACTAAGAAATTGTATATGAAAAAAATAGGACTAAAGAAAGTGTCATCTGCAAAAGACAGTAAATGACAGAATTAATGCGGTGACTATTGTACATAAATGTCCATATGTTTTTCTTAAGCTGCCCATTTCATTCATTTTACAGGATGCACCATACACCAGGAAGGAAGAGTTAACTTGTTCAGGATGGGGTCTTTTTAAGGGTTGTTTCCAGTGTAACAGGTGTCCCCCACATACCTGAAGAGTTTTCCTACAGCTGTTGAGTAGACTGGTGTAGGTCTTCAGTTCTTTTGCTTAAGCCATTCTACTTGGAATAAATATGTAGTTATTTATAGGAATTCGAGGGTGAGTTTCATCAAGTGTGTTGGATTTGGAAATACCTGATTTGCCAAGGTCCTCCCTGACAGACTTTTTGAGTTCAAACCTGATATCCTAACCTAACTTTGCTGGTAGCAGCTAATTACGGTTTTAGTTCTTCTTTCTATCTTGAAGGGGACTGTTTAGTAAGTTTTAGATTATATATGGTTTCCTCTTTAACAGGGTCATCTCTCAGAAGCTTGGTCCCGTGTGACGAAGAACGCAATTGCTGAAACCATCATAGCTCTGACCAAAATGGAAGAGGAATACAGATCACCAGTAAGATGCATCGCAACAACTAGAGTAAGAACTTTACTAGCTTTTACAGTAGTTAATAGCAAGCAGGTGGAGCAAATTATTTATTTACCTTATTTTTTCTCTTTCTCTTCTTATCTATTTCTTTATATTTTTTAGAAACTGGGACTCACTTTAACCTCAACAACTTACTTTTAAATTATGACGTTCCTGTCACCACGGGAGTGGTGATAGGAATTTTGTCTTCTCTAACTGGGCTAAAGCTACTTTTTGGGGCAGTTCTGTTTCCTTCATTTTCTTCTTCCTCCAAAGCCTGTAAGGTTTGCAAATGATATGAAAGTGTTTATGTTTTCCTGTATTTACCTTATTTCTCTATTATGTGGTGTGTTTGATACTGCTTTACCGTTTCTCTCTAATGTGATAACTAGTTTATTTATGACCATAAAGCAACATACTTTCCAGAAAAAAGGTAGTCCAAAAAATGCCGTTCCTATCTATCAAAGTTAATATTTTTAGTATGTTGAGGCGATGTCTAAAACATGGAATTCTACCTTCCCTTTCAATAGCTGTGGTTGGCTCTAGCATCCCTCTGTGTGCTTGATCAGGATCATGTTGATAGATTGTCCTCTGGAAGATGGATGGGAAAAGATGGACAACAGAAACAGATGGTGAGACTGAAATTCATATCCTTTTTATATGTTTTAATTTACTCAGTGGTCTAAGAATTTAAGAACAAGTGAAAAGTAAAAGCTGATTTGGCCTAATTTTATTCCTCTCTTTAGTACTCCATGGAAGTGACACATACATGTTGAAAATACTGTGTTCTAGACACACACAGCTCAGAAAATGAAAATCCCAATTTAAAAAATAATAGGGTGGCAATTCCAATGGTATCCAATATGGAGTATGGTCTTTCCAACACTGGTAGAATGTATTTTGAGCATAGTTTGACTTGGTCAATAACATATCCTCTATCAGAGCTTTCACCTTTCTGTGTGAATCCCAGTGACATAATATTATTCATCTGTATTGTAGTCTTAAGATTCACTTCTCTCGTGGTCTGCAAGAACATTCCGTTTTCCATGATTTAGCTTCTTCCAGACCCTGGGGGGTGATTACCTTGAAGAGAAGGATCTTCTAATTGGGGAATACACTCTGAATATAGTAAACAAACAACATTCACTTGAAGGATTTATGATTTATGTTATGGATGGATCGAATTGCTGCCCACCTTTTCCAGTATCATTAAGCTTTTTTTTTTTTTTTAATGTGAATCAGGAAAGAGCAAAATAATGAAGTTGGCCTCTATAATTTGGGTTCGGCAAATCCCTGAGGAAGGAAGACTGTGCCTTCCTGCTGCCAACTGAGTTTGCTTAGAAGACACCTCTGAAGCAATTTAATGCAGACAGAAGGAGAATGTAGGAGATATAGTGAGATTAATATAGGAGATATAGCTACATTAAGAGCAAGAACTGTAGCTTATGAGTGAAGGAAGCAGATACAAAGGTAACCTCTGAGGTGATTTTTTTAAAAAAGGAGAAATTTTTCTAGAAAGTCAAGAAACTTCTGTATAGCGTCTGTGCAAATCAGATACAGAAAATTGCCCAACTAAGAGAGAACAGTCTCTGCCAGATCATGAGCAGATAAAGATTTATTTTTTAATCTTTAAATTCTAGCTTCCCAGGAGTTTTGAGGTTTTTTTGCCTAAAAGGTCAACTTTGTTTCAATGTATCATTTAATGAAATGGCTTTATAAGTCCAATACCTGATTGCTGGGTATAGATATGCTCACTTTAAAAGCTTGCAGATCTACATCAAATGGAATGAGTCAAGATCTCTTCTAGTGGTAGTGAAAAAGGGCTCAAAAGCCTGGAAAGTCTGGAAATACCTGTCAGGGTTTCTCTGGAGAGGTTGAGGTAGAAGCCCCAGTAAATGAAATAAGGACCCTGCCTTCTTTTTGCAGATTCAGTTCAGATGGCATGAAGCCCATTTTAGGATAGGTTTGTGCTGGAGATTTTTGTCAACTAACTAAACAACTGGACTAGAAACGTGGTTTCCGTAGTAAAAATAAGACTTTATGAAACCAGAATGAACCCATTTCATCTTTTCTTTTCCCTAGAAGGAGTGCCCCATTGCTTCAAGCTGCCTGTATCGTTCTGCAGTGCCAGGCAGTAGGGGATTAGAGAGCCCTAACAGAGGCCCAGTTTGTAGCAAGGAGGAAGAAGACAGAAATCTGGGTAACCTGGACTACAGGAATGCAGCTAGGGGAGTAGCCAAGGTGGAAGGCAAGCAGGGACAAGAGCTGCTGAACCTAGCCTGAAATTCCCCAACCCTATTGCCTAGCTGCATATTGATTTTTTTTGAGTCAATTTATGTGTTTTCCCTACTGGGAATGCGGTTGAAAGGGGTCTGATCTAAGTTGCTTTGGGAGCACAGTGGAAAGTCACTCTTAGAAATATGCATATCAGTCAGTGAACTCCTATTTGTACATATATTCTTAATTGTAAAACCCAGGGATCTATATTCACAGAATGACAGATGGTTGAGAGTGGAGGGATCTCTAGAGATCATCTAGTCCAACCCCTGCTCCCTCAGGGACACCTAGAGCACGTGGCCCAGGGTGGCATCCAGGTGGGTTTGGAAGATCTCCAGAGAAGGAGACTCCACAGCCTCCCTGGGAAACACTGAATTAAAATGTTGAATTAAAAATATCTCATATCAATAGAATAAGTGAATTTTAAAGTGGATTTTGAAGTATTCTGACAGAATGTATATTCCTCGAGTGTATTCTGTCTGCGTTGTGGATGACCTATGAGCTGATTTAGGTGCTTGACCAGACTAAATATATCGTATTGCAATAATTAAGGATAAATGCCTTGCATGTCCATTTATCACAGTATTCACGTCACTGAACTTCACTGTTAAAGATACATGTAACCCATGGTAAAATGTAAGTCTTTTTGAGTAACTCAGGCTACTTAAAAACGATTTTTCAATTATACTGTTGAAGAAAAGTTTTTGCAGCGTAATGCAAAATATAAGAAGGACTGATATAATGCTGTGGGGCTTTTTTTCTCCAGCAAAAATCATTTAGATACTGATTATTCTAAAGATACAGTTAATAGTCCAAACAAACTCGCTATTGCCCTTTATGGATTTTCTTGCATCACTTTTTGAGAGAATAAAACCAGAGATAGTGAAAGGAAAGAGAAATTAGATAGAGAATTATTTTGTTATATTTGTTCATTTTTTCCAGCCAATGTGTGATAACCATGACGATGGTGAAACTGCTGCAATTATTTTATGTAATGCCTGTGGGAATTTGTGTACAGACTGTGACCGATTCCTTCATCTTCACCGACGAACGAAAACTCACCAGAGACAGGTAGGGCACATATGACACCGTGTTGGAGGCATTTCCTGCACTGTGTGCATTTCTCCAGTTAATAGCTAACAGTAGTAGTAAGAATCCAATCTGCCAATAGTGTTCTTTTCTTTTTTTGTATTTTGGATATGGGAAAGATACATTTCCATTTTATTGTTTGTTCAATATCAGTTAAATTTCCTTGTCCTTCGTCTTCTGCAGACTGCAAAATCACATAGCAGTCCCTAATTCTAGGGGATTTGTGCTACGTAACTTCTATACTACATTTTGCTTTCTTGTTCTAACATGAATTAAAAGTATTAAAACTAGAAATTTTATAGTTTATTTTTGGTTTTTTAGGGACATAATATAATTCATTTCTGGCTTAGAAGGGCTTTTATAATGTGCTGTCTACTTTTCTAGTGCTGTCTTGTGTTACTCTTTTGTCCCCTGCACCTCTGAGCCTGAAACTCCATTCTCCTTGTGGAGAATGTCTCTCCTCATTTCTTTTTATCATTGAAGATCTACCTTGAATGCACCTATATTAGACTTTCAGTTTGGGTAAGGAAACAGATCTGATCATCTCCACTTTGATTCGTGTTACAAAACATTCCATGAACCACATTCCTTTCAGATGACACTGTGGAAAATGAGAAGTCCAGTGGCTTGCAACTCCTAACAGCCACTTGGTCTGAGGAATCAGGCTGGGGCAAAGAACAGGAATTAGGTGAACACTAGACACTTGGCACCAATGATTTCCCTCTGCAAGTCCTTTCCTTGGTGCTTCAGTATTTGGAACGTAGATTCAGCCTTGAGGTTGCATGTGGATCTATTCTCTTCTATTTATCAGCTAAAACCCTTCTGAAAATTTCCAGTTTCCATCTTAAGAAGATTATTTTATGTGCCTTATTTCCCTGCCATGTCACATCACAGTCTAGTCTCATTTATTTTTCTGATTTCTGCAATACAGCCTGTTAAGATTACAGTTGATAAAAGTTCTTATCTCACATAAGCTCTCATATCTCTCCTTTAATCTGCCCAAAAGACTATTTGTTAGACTTTGCTGTCCACCCCTAAAAGCATGTTTAAACTTATAATCTTTATTTACCATCTTTACCTTTACATCTCTCATGTCTAGTCCCTCACTTTAAATTTTAGACTGTGATGCTCAGTCTGATATGTTCTGTTAGCTTCCTTTCTATGTCGAGCTTCTGTCAAATCCTTTACCATATTTTCTCCTCTCCATGAAAGGACATCCTGCAAGTTATTATGACCTACTTATACAAATCCCTCCTGAAGAAATTAGGGGTTTTTTTTGCTTGTTTATTTGTGTTTCATGATTCTACTGCAAATGCAGTAGTTTGAGTAGCTTGAGAACAAGTGTTTACATGCCAAGAACAAGTCTAACTTCTATTGCATTGCAGCTGAAATTAATAAAAACAGAACTGTCTTCAAAACCTAGGAAAAGGAGGAAAATACCTAGAGATTTAATTCAGTTGTTTAATATTACAAAGTTTTTTTATGTCTCCTGATTTTAGTTAAAAATATGAACTGTTTAATGCTAAAATAGTAAGTAACCTGTTCCAGAGAAACTAGACTCATGTAATAGACTAGAAATAACTTACTTGTAACATACAACACAGTAACTAGAAAGAGAAAATGTGAATATTTTACACAGGACAATAACTTGAAATGGTTTGATGTGTTATGTGAATATAAATTAGACATGAGAATGTTCAGGTTGAAGCTTGCTGTTGTCCTGAAGTTCACTGACAGGCAGATAATCTGCCGAGTCATACCAAGCTTCAAATAAAGTTACGGAGCGTCTCTGGATCATGCGCACCAGTGTCCGCATGAACCAAGGCGCTGGATGAAAACCTATTAATGTGTCAGTAGTATAAAACTGACATCATGAATCTAGGCTATTGACTATAAGTAATTTGACTCGTCCAGTAGACTTTAACATGCTGTCTTAATCTGCAAAAGGTAAACAATAATAAACATCTTTAACGTAAAATTAACCATCTTCTGCATGATACAGGCAGATTATTTCATGACCAATCAGCCTGACTTTCTGACTTTTGCTCTTAGAAATACCCCCGCTATTTCTTAATCTTCCTACATCTGATTCCTCCCAGTCATTTCAATTTGTGTTAACAGAGCTAAAGTTAATTTAGATGTAAATTCTTTATAATTTTCATTGCTGCTTTGATAAGCTATTAACACAGTTATGTGGAGATACTTATCATTTTATGCTTTTAATATGCTGTGGCCTACTGAGTGAGTTGAATGGTAGTTATGAACTCCATGTTCTATATGCAGTAAATTAGTAGGGAAAAAAAAAAGTGCAGCTCTCTCCTTAGCGTTGTAACACTCTTCTTTTCCAAGCCTCTTAGTCTCCAGCTCTCTCATTTTAAGCATTAATTTTATATATTTTCACCTTTAAAACCAAAATGCTGCAGGGCTTTTATGCATTCTGCAGTATATATAAAAATAGTGGAATATATGAGAAAATTGAACTAGACACGGAATCTATAAAATACCCTATGAAACTCCAAAGAGCTAGCAACAAAAATAGCATAAGGATACTGCTTACTGTCTGTTTGGTTAAACTGACAGGTATTTAAAGAGGAAGAAGAAGCTATCAAAGTTGATCTTCATGAAGGTTGTGGTAGGACCAAACTTTTCTGGCTGATGGCATTAGCAGATTCTAAAACTATGAAGGCTATGGTGGAATTTAGAGAACAAACAGGTAAAATACAAGTGCTGCTTCTTGTTCTTCATCATGATTTTTATCTTACTGAATATGAAAAAAAAATCATTTGGAGTTTTCTCATGGTTTAGGACAATGCTTTTGACAGCTGCTTAGTAATTAAAACAAAATGTTTTAATGCTGTTTTGTGATGAGTAATAGCATGGTGCTTGGAACATTCCCAAATAAAAGAGGGTCTACCCAGGAGGGATGAACAAATACAGCAGGTTTGAAGCAGGAAGCTGCCAACAAAGTAGACTATTGAAGTTAGGGTTCACCTGGGTAGTTGTATAGATCTGCAGTGGAGTTGATAGACATGGCTTCAGGGCACTGAGTAACCTCACTCAGAATGCTTGTCCCAAATAAGATTGAATTGCCCTCAAGTCCTTATTTCCCTTCGTCAAATAGAGCAGTCACAGGATTTTTACATGTGGTGTGGACATGTGTATTGTTGAAGTCTAAAGATAAGTATCACCCAAAAAAAAAACCAAATTCATAGTTTAGGAAGGTTCTGTGAAAGCCCAAACACTTTCTTCCAGTTTTACCTGCATTTTGAATTGTGTGGCTGTCAGTGTGAAACATTCTACTGTATCTGCTGCAAAATTGCCTAGTATTCTTTTAGTCTTGTCAATAAGAATATATACATATTTCTTGATTTTTTTTTTCTGATGAGAATGGGAATTTTCATCATCCAAAAGTAAATACCTTCCCCGAGGAACAGTGGGTTGTAATGTGTTCTTAACGTTCAGAAGCTCAAATTGATCTTCATTTATGTACTATTTTATTGGTGGTATATTTGAAGGAATGAATCCTAAACTATAGTGTGTTTTTAATAATTGAGTAGAGCTAATTTGCCAAACCCAATTAAACAATGCTTTTAATTATACAAATTATGAAAAGGTGCATAATTACAAATATTTTCAAAACAGAGGTTTGTTGCCTTAGAAAACTTTAGACTTCCTGAATTACCTATGTTTAATTTGTTTAACAGTCACTGTTTTATGGGATTTTTGTTTGTATGTCTGCCCTTAGAATATTAATGACTTATATTTAATTACAACAATTTTTATTTCTGTTTGTTCTGGGGACGTAGGCAAGCCGACCACTAGCAGTTCGGAGGCCTGTCGTTTCTGTGGTTGTCGGAGTGGAACGGAGTTATCAGCCGTGGGCAGCGTTTGTTCTGATGCAGACTGCCAGGTGAGTGCTAAGAAGCATCAGTCACCATGAACTACGTACGGTAGAAGAGGCTGTAGGATCTAAATACTTACTATTTTGAGAAAACCTTACTCATACTAGTAGTCCACTTTAAATCACATCCCTTGTTAGAAAAAAAGGTTTTCATACTGAATTTTGTTTTAACTTTGCATTACAATATTTACAAGTTAGTAAACATTCGGTTTAATTACAGACAACAAACACCAATTCTAGAATGAAATTCTGAGTTGCTTCTTTATTATTTTCAAAAAGTACTTCAAAAGTATATCAAGAATGGGAAAATGCCCATTAATCAGTTTTCACAATAGTATTTCAGCTATGAAGTAAAATATACACTCTCAGAATAAAGCCTAGGGTATTGAAAAGTTTGATAATATCAGTAACAGCCCATATACATCATGTGAGCGCAGAACGTTTAAGACCAGGGGTGGTTTGACGAAGTTTTCCAGAAGATTGTGGTCAGTGCATGTTCATTATGTAAAGAGAGGTGCTTTAGCTAGATGTTACAGTTTTTGAAAAGATTGTGTTAGTATGTTGGATAACCTTTTGCTAAGAAATTTGACATTAAAATGGGATGTTTGTGTTGTCTTTCTCCCAGATTGGTTTTCCTTACATAAATTATGTCTTTATTAGGTCATAGCTATTCAAGAGCACCATGTTATAAGTAAGTCCAGGTATCAGTTCTACTTCAAGTTCACAAAATGCGCAGTCTTTTCTCTAGGTATCTGGGGTAGCAAAGTGAATATTTATTGTGATTCTTTCCTCTGCATGAAACGGCAGTACTTCAGAAAGTGCCACTGTCCCAAAGCTGTTCTTCCAAGGAGAGGGAGAAGATTAACTCAAGTATTTCCTTGCCCTAGGAATATGCCAAAATAGCCTGTAGCAAGACGCATGCGTGTGGTCATCCGTGCGGCGGTGTGAAGAACGAGGAGCACTGCCTGCCCTGCCTGCACGGCTGCGATAAGGGTGCCGCCACGCTGAAGCAGGATGCCGACGACATGTGCATGGTCTGCTTTACTGAAGCACTCTCAGCTGCACCAGCTATCCAGGTTGGGCTTTTTCCCCCTTTTTAAGCAATGAACACTGTGGTAGTAATGTTAAACGCAGCAGTTTTTTAAATAAATAGCCCCTGTAGTTACACTCTTAAAAGTTGCAAAATAGATAGTATGAAAGTAACAATGGCAATATGAAAGTTGAATGAAATGCTTTCTTTTTGTCTGTCATTATCATTATTTCAAGAAAGAAAAATGCATCCATTTAGTTTGTTATAGTTTATTTAAAGTATATTGTATTTTATAAATGGGAAAAAAACAGCTGCAGTGATTAATGGTTGTATTTCTTATGTATTTTGCATATGCATTTCTTTTGGAGTAGAAAACTTATAATTTTAAAGACTATTTAATATCCTTTCTCTCTGTTAAGAAAGAAATTGAGGTGTTCCAGTTTTTTTAATCATTTAATTGTATTTGAGACATGTGGCCACTTAAAAGCTAGTAACTACAGCCATGGGTTTCTTTTCCACAGCTGGACTGCAGCCATGTATTCCACTTGCAATGCTGTCAGCGAGTGCTAGAGAACAGATGGCTTGGGCCAAGGATAACTTTTGGGTTCATGTCCTGCCCTATTTGCAAGGTAAATGAGCTACATGTTCACTGCTTAGGTCAAGGAAGTTGCCCAATACTGCCCTTTTTGCTATCAGTCGTATTCTTTGTTATGAAACGTAGAGATACCTCACTGGTTTCCTTAATTTCTAATGTCACTAAAGAGAGAATATCACTAACGTATCTTTTTACCTTCCTAACTGTTTCCCTGAAGTAAGGCTGTAATGCAGACTGTATCTTAATCATCTTTAATACTCTTTTTCATTACCTTAATATTCCTCTATTCTTAGAACCATCAGTTTGCAGCTCCCCCAGCTGGGGACACTGTAGGCAGGCGCAGGGAGCGGCAGGCATGAAGGAATTCCTGCTATTGCAAAAACGAGAGCTGGGTCCTCTCCTTTTAAACTTGCTTTACTTTTCAGTACGAGAAGCATAGAGCTAAAGAATAAATGCGAACCTTTCGCATACCCTATGTCACATATCCTTTGTGATCATTACAGTTGATCGAAAGGGCCGATTCATTTATGTTACAAAGAGCCCTGTGAAAAGCATTCACATTTTCTATTTTTGCAGCAAGTAAAGTATGTGCTACATGTGCCTCTTCTTGAAACATTCATTCTCAGACTACCTGAGCAGTGTGTTTTTATGGCATGTTATGCTTTTTTTGTATTCTACCATAAAACAAATTATTACAGCTATTATAATAAGCTACAAGATATTCTAATTGGTTTCCTTTGTTTCAGAACAAAATTAATCATACAGTATTAAAGGATTTGCTTGATCCAATCAAAGAACTCTATGAAGATGTAAGGAGAAAAGCTCTAATGAGACTGGAGTATGAAGGGTTGCACAAAAGCGAGGCCATCACCACACCAGGTGTTAGATTTTATAATGATCCAGCTGGCTATGCCATGAACAGATATGCCTATTACGTTTGCTTCAAATGCAAAAAGGTAGGACAAGTAGTATTTCCTCAGATTAAGTGCGCATAATGGTTTCAAAAGTCTTTCTTTAAAAACATGGCATGTGTTTAATATATTGTGCATGGAGCAGGAAAGAAGGAAAAGAAAATGTTGTTGTTAAGTCTTGTTTAATGTTAAATCTTTAAAAAGGCATTGAGCAAGTTAGAGGTTCAGAGTGTCTGTCTCGTGAAACTCAGGCCAGTTCAGACGGCAAAGGAATACTGAGGTGGTAGCTTGCTTTAAAGCACGTGCAGATCTTGTGCAGTGTCAAGTGTCTCTTTTTCTCTGAACCCCGCACCCCTGGTTTCCCCACCACCAGAGGAGAGACTTTAACTGCACAGAGACTAGGGTTAAGGAGATTTTAGATAATCACTAATGCCCTCCCATTGCTTCTTTGACCTGAGGGTAATTTGAGTGCCCATTTTCTCCTTGCGTGTCTTTTTTTTTTTCCTTTTCCCTTGAGGCAGGACTGGAATGAGACCATTCCAGGATAACTTAATAATTTTAGTGTTAAATGGAAGTGCACAATGTAGAGCTAGGGGAAAAAGGACTGGCTTCTCTTCCATATGCTAGGAAAGAACAGTAGTCCTCCAGCTCTCTGGTACAGAATTACTCAGTTCATTTTGTTTCTGCCTCCCACAGTTAATCCATTTTCACTCCTTATCCTGAATGAACTTACCTAGAAAATGTTTGGGCTTCCTTCCAAAAATATTTTCGGTCTTATTTTCTCCCATTTTTTTCTCCCAGTGTCTTGTACTTTCCAGTATTTAATACTCAAGTGTTTTTCCTGTTTCTCTCCTCTTCATTCCCTTGTATCTTGTCATTCCCTTTTGTACAATGTCCAGATATCTTAACAACAACAACCAAGTATTTCATTTCTTAACTCCTCCCCTTCCTCCAACCCACGTCCACCCCAGATTAATAACTAATTCCCTAATGCACATCCCTTAGGAGTCTCCCTTTCTTTAACCTGCAGAGCGGGAGGGAAGTGAAGCTGGTTAGATTTTTCTGTCCCTGAGATCCCCAGCCCTTGCCTTTTACAAATGTCCTGCCCTGATGGTCCCTGCAAAGGGGAGGGATGTAATTCCAGTGTCCTAAACTCAGATGTATGGAACGAGCCACAGGGTTGAGAGCTGTTCAGCAGCATGGGACTGTCCTGCCGGCCTTGATTCAGTACTTTCCCCTTACACACAGATCTTGTTAAGATAACAGTTGCCTGTGGTTTACTCTCTGATCATTCCTGTATCAAATTTAGGCATATTTTGGTGGTGAGGCTCGTTGCGATGCTGAGGCTGGTCAAGGAGATGACTACGATCCAAGAGAGCTTATTTGTGGTGCATGTTCTGATGTTTCAAGGGCTCAGGTGAGCAAAGAACTTGTGGTCATGTTTTCATTTCATTGTGAAGCTTTTCCTGCGAGGAACTACCTGAGCTGTACAGTAATTCACATTCATTTACAATCCCATGTATGCTATGATTTTAACCAATACTTCAGAATATAGAAATATGTTAGCCAGATGGATAGAGCACGGGTAGTTCCCTTAGCAGTGTTTGTTCTCTTTCTGTTCAGATGTGTCCCAAGCACGGTACAGATTTCCTGGAGTACAAATGCCGCTACTGCTGCTCAGTTGCTGTCTTCTTCTGCTTTGGGACAACACATTTCTGCAATGCTTGCCACGATGATTTCCAAAGAATGACAAGCATCCCTAAAGAAGAACTTCCACATTGTCCTGCAGGTAGTACTGTCACAAAACTGATTTACTGTACTAAATTCTCAGATAAGTTATTTACTCCATATTAGTGTTCTTACATTTTTTTGCTGGTAATATTTAGGAATTCTACACAGTCATGTAAGTTTTAAATTCAGCAGTTTAAGTAATCCTAGAAGGAGTTTGTTCTACCTGGCTTTTTTCTTGGCAATAACACAGTGCTGTTGTCACATAAAACTGACCTTTTAAACATGGTACATTACATACTTTTGTTACAGAAAAAAAAAATTCAACGTATTTACAGCAACCCAGACATGCTGTATTTCAATTCTAGTTAAAAATAGGAGTTAACACACTACCATTCAAATATGAACTTACACTTGTTAGTGTATTGAGAAACCCAGATGACCAGACTGCCTGTAATTTCTTCTTCTTGGGGAGCTAACACTTTATTTAGCTCTAAGTGAATGGCATTTTTTGTCTGTTAACCCTTCAGACTCCTTGCTTAAGTTTGACCATGCAAAAGCACCTTTTTATCTGCTATTTCTTAAGCTGTCATTATTGATGCCTTATGAATTTATGCTATAGAAAAACTGCCTTTACTGAACACATTTTGGGGGAAGTGTAGTATGTGCTTATTTACAATTTGCAAGCGTTAATCTCTTTTTCTCTTTTTTCCCCATCACTCCTAAACTCACTGTAGGTCCCAAAGGCAAACAACTTGAAGGAACAGAGTGTCCACTTCATGTTGTCCATCCACCCACTGGTGAAGAATTTGCTCTGGGTTGTGGAGTTTGCAGAAATGCTCACACTTTTTAAACTAGCTTTTTTTTTTTTTTTTTTTTTTAATAAAAAAAAAGAAAAAAAAAAAAACAGAGCAAAGCAGGTGCCCTCATCCCTCAAGTGTCCTGAGAGTAATGTCCAGTTGGGATGAGGATGGGACCATTTCATAACCCAGGTAAAAGGAACAATTTACAGTGCAAGAAGGATGCCAAATACCATGTACATAATTCTTGCTGTGAGAAATTGACATTTTTTGAACCAAGACATCAAAACTTGTGAGGTGTTTGCATGTGGCCATTACAGTCATCGGCTAGGAAACATTGGACATTTACAAATTAATAATTGCTATTAAAGGATCTGTGTGTCTGTGGACTATGAATGATGCTGGCTTTCAGGAGAAAGAAAAAAATGATTATTGTATACTGACTTTTTGTAATCTTGTACAATTGTAACGCATCACAAGTGGGGATGGGAAAGAGGAATATTCTGGTTTATTTCCTAGACTGTTATAAAAAAAAAATTGTGTTAGGAAGGCATAAATGTAACAAGTATCACGCTGTATATAAAGGTATCAATGTTTGTCCTGTATAAGAATTATTAAATTACAACAGCAGTTTCATTTAAACTTCTGGGTTATGTTTGAGCCTGAAATTTTAATGAAGTGCAATACTGAGTGTGCCTCATATCTTGCAGCTGTAAACATATTGGAATGTACATGTCAATAAAGCCACTGTACATTTTTATACAGTGAAAGTCTAATGAATGTGTAAGCCTTGATTTTCAGAAATGTTTTTTAAAACAAGGTTTATTTCCCATACCCATCTCTGCAGGTTCTTTTTAAAAGTAGGAAAGTTATTGGGTAAACTGACAGCTATAGAATTACTTAAAACATGAACAAAAAGAAGAAAAGCTGGATGGTTGTACTAGAATTCATGTAAAATATCATAAATATGTAAAATATAACCTTTTGCCATGAATCCAAAAATACACATTTAGCAGAGCCCTGTAAATAGCCCTCTGCTCCTCAGCCATGAGAACAAAGTACAACCTTGAGGTAAAGACTTTTTTTCCTGTGCAAAAAAGGACTTTTTTTCCTTTATTTCTCTCTCCAGCCTTTCCGTGTGGGATATGCTCAACTCCTCTTCCAGTATTTCTATCTTAAAGTTAATTAAGGGATGTTCTGTGGGCCCTGGACAGGCTGCTGTCACCTGAGGTCTGACTCCAGTCGCTGCTCAGAGCCCTCTTACTCAGGCACGTGGACCTTATGCACAGCGGGAGAGGGAGGTTACACAGAACATTTGTTAAAGGATTTGATGAGAAAAGAGGACAGACCATGGTGAGCAGGCACAGCACTTGGTCAGACATCGCACTGACAGCTGCTTCACGCAACTGGCCCCTCTTACACCTCCTCCTCCTCTCTTGGACTCTCTTGGTTTCTCTAGAGAGTCCAGCACAGTCCCACAAGCCTCCCTCGTACTGGAAATCCTCATGTTTGTCTTGTTCTTCCTTCTGATCAGTGACACAGGCCAGCGGGTCCCTGTCTCCAGTCTTGGGCGATCAATCAGCGGCTGAAGCTGCTGTCACCTTTTTCACTCACCCTCTCTCCTTAAGAGACCTCCATTATTTTCTCCAGGAAAATAACAGCTGCTGTGAAACAGCTGCATAAGAGGATCGACCAGGAAGACTCCTGGGGTCTGCAAGGAGCAAGTGAGGTAGTCAGAAGTTCACATTATGTCAAAACTAAATCCTCCCCAGACCAGCAGGAGCCACAGTGGCCTTGTCCTTCATGCATCTGCCAATGCTGAGTCCAAGAAAGGACCACTCCGGGCTGTTTTCTTATACCCTGGGCTGTTTTCTCCTCGATTGCTATCTTAAAACCATTGGTGCAGATGTGAGCATCCCAACTTACCTTTTTTCAGATGACTCATGTTTGAAAAAATTGCCAAGACATGGTTCCCACGGCGGAATTGGTATGTTTTTCAAAACAAAAAATCAATAGGGCACCTTATAGCTGAACCACTTGAGAGATTGTTAGACACTAAATAAACTAAAGGCAGAGGTGAATCACATCCCCTTTACTTTCGAAGGTTGTCAGCTGCCTTTTCCCCTGTCTTCGAAGGGACAAAATAACCAGAAAGGTGTCTTGAGGAAGAATATCAGGATGTTGATGTAAATTCAAGGGTGAGAAATGAATTTTGAAGGGATTAATCTGGTTTTGGAGATGATGGAGAGATTCGGGCATTAAATGTGAATGGCCTTGGAAGGACGGGGGAGCAGGAGCTTGACAGAGTGTCCAAAAACATGAGGAACAGAAGATACAAGAACGATTTTGAAAATGAAGACGTGAGGATGCACAGCACTGAGGTACTTGGAAGTGCATTTGGAAACAACTGAGCACCCAATTGCTTAGAAACTAAAGCAACCAAATCTATATTCAGAGAAGAGTGTAATAGTTTACAACCAAATCAGAATAATATCGAGTGATGTTCCCTGGGAGTTTGCCCTGGTTCTGGGTCTGGTAAATGCTTTCATTCACCACCTGAGTGATGGAATAAAGAGAAGCTTTATTAAATTCATAAATTGTACTATTTCTATATAGAAACACAGGGATACAGCTAGGTAACCCTCAGCTCTATTCATCTATTTGGGACCCTGATAATTAAGTATCTGCTGCTATCAGCCTCATGAAATAAAATGAATGGTTCATTTACATGCTGTTTGGGATTTTTCATTGAACCAGAACTTCCATTAGAGTAGAAGCCGAGGCGAAAGCTCACTTGTTTGAATGTATGTTAGTTTACCTGAAATACCTTTTATTACTCATTTGTTTTTAGCTAATTCTGACTTGAAATGGAACTCAGAGCACATCAGTTTTAAGAAGTTTGATGAAAACTTACGTTTGTCAGAAAAGCTTGTAGAAAAGGGAAAAAGTTTATGAAACCCTCTGAGAAAAATACACAATAATAGAGGTGTATCCTTTAAGCTATAACGGCAGTCCTCCCAGTTCCTCACTAAATTAAGAATCTTTTTTTAGATTACCAAATTTGGATGATCAACAGTTTTTACTCGGGCTTTTAGGATACCTTGGCGTTTGCTACAAGAAGGTAAGGTTTGAATATGTATAGATCCTTTACATGTGGATTGCAGTATTTGTGAAGGCTTCTGATGAAAAAAAATAATACAATCAAAGGGGAAAAAAAATCAGCAATATAAAATAATGTATTTTGGTCCCAAATAGATCCTTGGTCCCATATAGATGACCAAAGAAACACAAGGACAATCTACCCTCTGCTCAAAGTGCTGTTTAGACCTTAATGCCCTTGTGTTAACATCCCCTTTCACAGAGGAGGAAATAAGAAAGTGATTCAGGTTGTTCACAACTACTCTCTGTGTCTTCCTAGGTTCCAGAAAGGACTTCAACATCAGTTTTTACAAGAGCCCCTGCAGTGTGTCCTGCACCATTTCTGATGTAAGAAGGTAAAGAAGGGGAAAAACTGACTTTTCTTCTGTGTCGGTACAAAGGATAGAGCTCATCTCACCTTAAGTATTCCTGGTGCAGGTATTGACAATTAATGCAGGATAATCCAGGTGGATCATCCTTGACTGTTATCAAGGGTAATTGGCACTTTGGGGTACAAGAGTCAGAGCTATGTTAGGTAACTATTAAAGGAAACACCCTGTGTTGCACTCACTGTAGTACACTGACCTCTCTTACTTGCAAAGGGAGTGCAGGATGATGACTACAGATAGTCACATGGAATCCTGTCCAAAATGCTGTAGCAATATTAGAAGGGAAAGTTTCCTTAGCCCAGGGGTTAAATGGTTGTCAGGAAAACTGGTTTGGGGTCAAGAGGGGAAGGGAAATACATAAAATCCCACCTATTATATAATTGCATTTGATTATTTGTATGACATGACTAAGGCTTCCACATCCCTAGAAAAGGTTTATAATTTACAGGCTTCTTATCTCCCTTCCAGCATTCCTCCTCCTGAATTCCCTGGCTTTCAGATAACCATCCAATACTGGAAAATCCCTTGCCTACTAGGTATTATCCCTAGTGTTTCAAAACATCTCAGTTCCTGGTCAATAAAATTCTTAGCCTACAGGTGCTAGTCTGGGATTGAATTACCCATCAGGCTATTCCTTTTTTTACTCTTCTTCATACACACAGAGAAAGCTAGTTTATGCAAATATGGATCTTTCCAAGATGGAAAAGCTTTGGAAAGCCCTAGCCAGAGCAAAAAGCTTCACTATAGCAGTAGTAATTTTTACCATATCTAGGAAGACTGCAAGTTTGTGTTAGGAAATCTGCTGGGGAATATCATGTACTTCCTTGAAGATTGCGCCCTAATTTCTCTCTTAACGGTGGTTACATATTTACCATGTTTACATCCATAACTCACTTGAAAGCATCTTTGGATCAATCACCCATCATCGGTTTTTGGAAGGCTTTTTGTAATAATATGTTTACTGGATCTTGAGTTTTTTTCTGTTGTGTGGAGGAAGAGGAAAAAAGTAGGAAACTGGTAAAACTAACCCTTGATTTTTCAAACAACTTCCAGTACCACTTCAGTGTTAGTACCCCCGCTCCACCCCCCCTCCTCGGGAAAGGGCAGCAACAGCAGAATGGCTGGAATGGCTGGAAGCAGGAGCCGGTCAGCTGGAGCTGTGCTGCATCCCTGGACACTTGCTGGAACGGCAGGAATTGGTCCATTTGCCAGCATCCAAACCTCTTCCTTCACTCACAGTCCAACACACCCCATCCAAAGCTGGCTGCTTTTGCTTTGTAAATCCTTTTCCATGCTACTTCTCTTTCATCATGCTTATTTCTTGTGGTTCATGAAGGGCTTCATAGCTCCTTTCACTCTATTCCCTACCTGTTCTCGCCTTCTTAAAGATTAGTCTGTCATCCTCCACACAGACACTTCACGAAACAGGAAACACCTGAGTCCAAGACCCCTCCCAGGGAGTCCCATCGACAGATACATCATCAAATCCCTGTGAATTAGACCCAGCCATTGCTTAGGTAGAGCTCTTCCAGCAAAGCTCGGCTTGGCGTCAACCTCGTGAACCCCTTGCCCCTATCCCCACACAGACACAAAAGCTCAATATTCCCGCAGCATTCCCACAGCATTCCTGTGGCACTGGCAAAGACAGGCAAATGAGACCCACAGGACCCGCAGCAACTGCTGTAAAACAAGCTCTCCTACCCATGCGCTCTCAGGGCGGCCGACCGGCGGGACGTCAGCAGCCTCACGGTAGCCCCTCTGCCTCCCGCTGAGGCGAAGCCCGCGCAGCCTGTTCGTACCCCGCCTCTGGCCTCACAGCAGCTTCTCCTGGCACCGTTAACGAGTAAGTTCTGATTTCCTCTGCTTTTCTTTCTTCGTGTAGTCTTTGTAAGATCACAGGCAGCTTAGAGAGCAGGGGCTTTGGCCACTCCCCCACTTATTCCCAAATTTTTCCCACAAATGGCATTTTTGTTAAAATGGGGAGAGCTGAAAACTGCCGGTCTACACAACACTAAATCCAAAGGCTAGTCAAAACATAACACAAAACAGCAATGTTGAGACTCCATGACGCAGCATGCTCAGCTGGCCACCGTGCACTCCGAAGGAATAGAGCGTTGCCAAAAAAATGCTGATGGCATAAATCTGTTATTTCTAGGTCAGGATCGGGTGTACAACGTGTAGCTCACTCAGCATATGGACCTGGGTAACGTATCCTTTTAGAAGTCCTTTCTTCAGCCCAGCCCATTTCTGCTCGCAGGCCCCCGGTCGCAGTCTTTGGACCTTTCTTTGCCTGCTCCCAACTCCCAGTTGCAGCCACCTCAGACGGCTCCAAGTGGGCAGCGTGGCCTCACCCGTGGGCTGAGCCACAGCCAGCGCTGCCGACAAAACAGCAGCCGCCCCTGGCGTTTTCCTCTGTTTATTCCTGGCCACGCTCCCAGCTCTCATGCTTTGCCAGGGGAGAACGCAGACGCAGGTGGCCACGCTCTGCACCGCGATCGGCTCTGATGTGGCTCAACGCGCCGCTGCCCCCTCGCTGATGCTGCCTGCTTGGATATGCTGCGTGTCCACAGACCTCCTGCACGTGTCCTCTTCTCCTCCCGCATGCTGCATGCCCAGAGCACAGGAGCAGTTACTGCAAAGCAAGTAGGAGCACTGGCACTATGGATTGCTTCTTTTCCCAAATATCAGGCAATAAAATGACAAGGCAGTGAAATAAGTCTCCCCCAGTAACATCCACACTCAGATAACACGTTGGGAATTATAAAATTATGTTGCCTCGGAATAATGACTCAACCCTGTTTTGTTTCTCAAGACTTCTGCACAGGCACAGAAGAAATTGTTGCCACGAGACCCTCACTTTTTTCTTGCAGATGACAGAATTTCATTGGACCATACTAGATTAATCTTGGTGAAAAGCTGTTTTTGCTGACTCCATGCGACGTGGATCAGGCACTGTGCAGTGCTGCCTGCAGACCAGGCGGAGGCTACTCGGAGCATCCGCTGCTTCCTCTGCATCCGTAGGTACCAGATGTGTCTCCAGGTTTGAGCCCAGGTCCCCGTCAAACCCTTGTCGTCAGATTTCACCTTGTTCTCACCCATCTCCAGCATTTTGCACGTTACATGCTTGCAATATCTTCCAAGGGTGATTAATGAATTTAGCTTCCCCTTTTTAACAACAACAAGGGGATGAAAGGGAATTCCTAAATTCCTAAATTGCATACAACGTGTTGTAGCAAGCTTGGGGAATCTGAAATCTTTGAACGTTACAGGACTGATGGACGGGCTCTGTGCACAGGAGAAACTTCCACCAGAGCAGCCCTCCTCTCACCAAAGGAAACTGCCGCACACCGCTCGCTTTCACCTTCTTCGCTGGGCAACAGCTGGACCAAGTGGTTCATTCCCGCTGACTGCTGGACCCACAAAACACTCATTATTTGCTCTCCCGGCCACTATCACTCAGGACATTTTCCTAGACTCCATTCCTCCTTTTACTGCCTTCCAGGCAGCCCGGCGGGGTGGGAGTGCAAGTGGACGGAGAAGGGGGGTGCAGCCGCGCTCAGCACAACGCGGCAGGAGAAGGACGAGCCGGCAGTTCCTTCCCCGGCCGCCGCGGGAGCCGCCGCGGGAGCGGGGGGACGGCGGGAGCGGCCCCGGGGGGTTGGCGGCGCTCGGGGCTCGCGGCGGCGGCGCTGACGGCGGCTCCGGGCCCGGCGCAGAAGGCCATCGACCTGGTGACCAAGGCCACCGAGGAGGACAAGGCCAAGAACTACGAGGAGGCGCTGCGGCTCTACCAGCACGCCGTGGAGTACTTCCTGCACGCCATCAAGTGTGAGCACCGGCACCGGGACCGGACATGGACGGGGACGGGACAGGGACAGGGATGGGAATGGAATGGGAATAGGGGCTTGGGTGGGACAAGGACAGGGATGGGATGCTGATGAGTGAGAATGGGCAGGGGAACGGATTGGGAATGGGGCAGGAGCAGCACAGCATGGGGACAGGAATGGAACAAGAGGATGCAGGTAGGTCAAGGGACAGGAGAAGGACTTGGATGGGATGGGATGGGGATGGTACACAGATGGGGCTGGGCCGGGGATGCAGCTGGGACAGGCCGGGCCAGGCGGAGAGGGGCCGCCATCGCCTGGCGGTGACGCCGGTGGCACCGCGGCAGATGAGGCGCACAGCGACAAGGCCAAGGACAGCATCCGCGCCAAGTGCGTGCAGTACCTGGACCGCGCGGAGAAGCTGAAGGACTACCTGCGCGGCAAGGACAAGCAGGGCAAGAAGCCCGTCAAGGAGGCCCAGAATGACAGCAAGGGGTGCGTGCGGCCGCGGCGCCCGAGCTGCTCCGGCCTCGTCCTGCACTTCTCCAGCCCCGTCCGGCTCCGGAGCGAGGCCGGACGCTGCCGGCACTGCTGAGGGCCATGTCCCCTAACCCGGTCCCGTCTCCGCAGGAGCGACAGCGACAGCGAGGGCGAAAACCCTGAGAAGAAGAAGCTGCAGGAGCAGCTGATGGGTGAGAGGCGGCGGGTGCCGCTCGCGGAGGGGTTTCCTGCAGGTGGCCGAGGGCAGGGGACAACCGGGAGCTCTGCCGGGGCTTGGCAGCCCCCAAACTGCCCTCCTGGCCGGGCAGCCCCACGGCGCGGCCGCGCTGGGGCTCTCGTGGCAGAGCTGCACGAGCAGAGCTGCCCTGTGCCCGCAGGTGCCATCATGATGGAGAAGCCCAACGTGCGGTGGAGCGACGTGGCCGGCCTGGAGGGAGCCAAGGAGGCGCTGAAGGAAGCCGTGATCCTGCCCATCAAGTTCCCGCACTTGTTCACCGGTGAGCGGCTCTGGCGGCGCCGCGGCCGCCCCTCTGCTCCCGCCGAGCGGCCCCGGGGCCCCGCGGTCGCTCACTGGGCCCTGTCGCAGGGAAGCGCACGCCCTGGCGAGGGATTCTGCTCTTCGGACCACCCGGCACCGGCAAGTCCTACCTGGCCAAGGCCGTGGCCACCGAGGCCAACAACTCCACCTTCTTCTCCGTGTCGTCCTCCGACCTCATGTCCAAGTGGCTGGGAGAGAGCGAGAAGTGAGCGGAGGAGCGGTGGCCGCGAGGGTGTCACGCGCTGGGGACCGGCTCCCTGCTTCCCGGGGGGCAGTGGTGCTGAAGCCGCGTTGGGGACACGGGGGGAGCCGCGT
>JAWLRI010001090.1:731702-752051 GCA_034781795.1 Crypturellus tataupa
CGGGCGGCGGGGAGCCCCGCGGCGCCTTCCCCGCTGCGGGGCCGCCGTGGAGCGCAAATCCGCGGCGGGGATAATCGCCCGACAGCCGCGGCTGCGGGCGCCGCGATGGGGCCGGGCTCGCCCTCTCCTCCCTCGTGCGCCCGGCCCGCACTTTTCCTTTCCAGAGCGGGGACGGCGGGGAAGAAAGGAAAATACAATAATAATAATAATGACGAGGCGCAAAGCAGCGCGCTCCGCTCCGCTCGGCCGGTGGGCGGGAGAGCGGGCTGAGCGCGCTGTAAGCAGCCGAGCGCCTCTTGTTTAGGGGCGTTTCGTGTCGTGTCGCGGCCGCCCGCGCCGCCCCGGGCGAGCAGGCAGCGCTCCGGCCGCGGGCCCGAGTTACCTGGCTGCGTTTGTCCTTGCTTTAAATTTGCAGGGAGTTTTACTCTGTCAGTCGCTGGCCTTGATCTCCTCTAAGTTATTTGTAGGTGGCTCTGCAAAGTTTTATAGGCAAATACACGTTCTCCTAGTTCTCTGAACTTGCTTTGGTGCGTTGAGAGGTTGAAAGCAATCATGTCTTTAAAAAGGCCATTGTGGTACTTTAAGTACAAAGAGAAGAAAGACACCACGGTCATCCAGTACTTGAAGTTATGCTTTATACTTCTGGTTGTGGATTGCTTGTTTGCTTGTTTTGTTTTAAGTCCCTCGGAGAGTTGTTTTTGAAACTCTTATAGTTACACTTTTTTCGCTTAAATCAGCATCCAGGAGATCAGCTACCAAAATGCTCCCTGGGAATGTCTCATCTCTTGTTTATGATGTCTATCACGTACTTCTCCACCATGTAGCATGTAGAACTCATCATCTTTTATTTTCTTGTAATCCTGACCTGGAATCCCTCATCAGGGATAGCCAAATTGGTTGTTTCCTTTATGGGCAGTCTGTGACACATGGAACACCATGACTTAATCTATAATATAGTTATATTAAAAGTCTTTGTAACTACTCTGTTCTCTGAGCTAATGGGGTGGCTGCCAGTGCCCTGGCCCCTCTTTACCTGCCGTGCCTGAGAGAGCCTTCTCAGGAAGCAGGTGGATGTCTTGTTTTATCTTGCAATTGCTGCCAGTGCTAGTGAGGCTGGAAAGGGAAGTTGGAAGAATCAAGAGACTAATTCCAGTCACCGGCCTCTCATGGCAATGTGGACAAGTTTGATGTCCTCGTTTTCTGAATAAATTCAAACACGAACTGCTAGCTTCACTTTTATTTTCAAGGAATGAAGGGAATGGGTAAGTGCAAAGATAGGGAGGGAAATGCAAGACCTTGGGAATATAGGCTGTGGTGCCCGTATGATAACCAATATACTTTTTAGCATTTTAAATATACAGGTGAAACTATATGGAAAAAGACTTCTGGTCTTTTACTAGAAAGACTAGAAAATATGTTCCTGTAGTATACAGCATGGGAAGGACCCACTGAATGTATAATGTACAGGTAGTTGTACTTGAGTGTTAAAGCACAGTGGTTCAACTGTGTATGAAGCTCATATTTATCTTCTAGATAATGTTTTTTCTCTTTGTTTATAAGTGTCAGTGCCTTTGCCTCCATTCCCTCCCCAAGAGTCTTTTGGCTTTTTAAGAAGCAGAGCTGAGCGTGTTGTAGGTTAGTTTAAGGGCTTGGAAGTATTGTCACATTGAGGTTTTTCATAATTGAACTTCTCTCTAGTAACCTGTGTTTAAACTGGTTTGTACAAAAGAAGACATGAATCAAAATCTGGTTCTAAACTTTAACTTACACAGTTCTTTTTTTCTCTCTTTTAGTATGCACAGTAATGTAAAACTTGCATTAATAAATTCACTGTGAAAAAAGTAGATGCTATTGAGATATCACTTGCCTCAGACTTGTTGATTTTATTATGGTTTTGAGAAAAACTTGCTGTCTCTTCTGCAGTCCTTTTTTAGGCTTGAACCGTGTTGTCAGAAACCTTTCACAATCCCTAACTGCTAATTAATTCATTGAAAAAATCAAAAGCATGTAGATATTACTGACAAGGTGTGTTTTAAAGGATACTGATTTAAGAGGTGTTTTTTGAGTGTGTGTGTGTGTGTTTTTGCTGATAAATACGATGTTCTGGATGCCTAGGAATAAAAATAAACAGGTCGGATGTATCACTTGCCAGGAGGCCTATGTCCATTTCATACTGTACCTCCCTCAGGTTTAAATTTTGTTGTTTCTGGTAAAGAGACCTGGAGGAGCAATATGGATAGCAATGTGCTCTGTACAGAGCTATTCACGAGGGTGTCTTTGCAACAGCAGGGAACTAAAATAACAATCCACAAAATGGTAAAAGCAATTAAGTGCAGAGCAGTCTCAAGGACAAAAAAGTGACTGTGCAGTGTTGATGATTAGAGAAGTAATGCTGAAGATGTGGTATTTTAAAAAACAGATTACTATCTAAACATATATCAAACTTGTTTTTTTTTCTTCTATGCAAAAAAAGTGCAAAAACAGACTTGCAGAAAGCAAGTGCAATGCATCTTTATTTCAACCATTGTCCAATAAAAATGTTGTTCTTCAGAGCTCTTCTGCGTTTACAAAAATAAAGACTTTTTTTTTAATCATTATTTATAGAATGAAACGAGGAAGGAAAAGTAATGAAGCTACCAATGGCTCACCTGCAGAGGCAGCCGACGGGGAATCCAAGAGGCACAAGATGACAGATGAGAAACGTGGAGCTGTGCAGAGTCCTGACTGGGCCAACCTGCTTCAAGACATCATCCTGCAGGTGTTCCAGTACCTGCCCCTTCTGGATCGTGCTCATGCCTCCCAGGTCTGTCGGAGCTGGAACCAAGTGTTTCATATGCCTGATCTTTGGAGGTGCTTCGAGTTTGAACTGAATCAGCCAGCTACATCGTACTTGAGGGCTACGCACCCTGAACTCATCAAGCAAATAATTAAGAGGCATTCCAACCATCTGCAGTATGTGAGCTTCAAGGTAGTGTCTTCAAGGCACAGACTGCCTTTTTTTTTTTATTATTTTAAATAACTGATTTTTATAAAATTATTTTCTTATTAGGAAAGAGTCAAGGCGATGTCTTTGCTCTTGAGAGCATTCCTGGTTTGTCACATGAACGCGAGAACTGTGATTTAATTTGAGTAATTTAAATGTCATTGATAGTGATAATTGGCAGCTATGATCAAAACTTTTAACATACTGAAAACTAAAGAACATGTCACTGAATTTTAAAGAGCTTTATGACTTGTTAATGATTAGGGCTGCTAGTTCTTTAAAAAGGAATATAGGAATATACTCTTATCTAGTAGGCTGCGTCTTCAAACACAATATCTCAAAGAAATGAGTTCTTTAAAATAGTGTACAATGTGGAAGTTATCTTCTAGTTCGTTTATTTATTAGTATGTATTGTCAGGACTCAACCTTAGAGTAATTATTCTGAAAATGCTTTTTCATTGCATTTTTTTCCCTTCCTTTCTTTAAGTCTCTTAGCTGCTTAAGAGTTCTGCCACAACAAATGGTCAGATATATTTCAGTTCTGATATTACTGATACTACTAAACATTTGAATACTTGTCTCAGAATTAATTAAATTATTTTAATAATTTAATATTTTAAATAATTTAATATTTTTACTATTAAAATAATTAATTAAATGTAATCAGGATTCATTAACTATGCATTTCCTTCTTCCACATTCTCTAGGGAGCTAGATCTCATACTTGTGGTCAGAAAACATCTAATCCACAAATACAAAGTTTAATAATATTAGTAGCCACCTAGTAGTTTTAGCACTAAGTAGTTTAGGGTTGTCTGCATGTGAGGTTCAGTGCAGCTGTAGCAAACCCTGTTAACTGGGAAAAGTGCTTTGCAAAGGTGAGGTGATGCATCGACTGCTTGTGCTTGGTTGGGAAATATGCCCCAGTCCAAACTGTCTTTGTTAACACTGTAGAGTTGCTTGCTTTCAGCAAATTAATGCTTCTAGCATAGGTCACACCTACATTGTGCCCTGTTTATGAAGGGTGTTGTGAAGCAGTCACGGCTGTTGACTAATTTGGGAAATTGCTTCTATAACAAGTTGGTCATATAGGTTTTTGGTTTTGGAATGTTGCAGTTTCAGTGCTGTAGGAAGAAGCAGTTTGTGAGTAGCTGGGGTATATCTGCTTGTTCCTGTATTGTTACTACAGCACCAGGGAGAAACTTTCTTATCACAAGGTTTACCTCAAGGCTCTGAATAGAGAACATGTAGAGCTGTATTGCAGAGACTTGAATGTCAGATTCCAGATGTTGTTTTGCACCAGGTGCTCTCAATGAGTTTGAGATACCTTTTACCAGCAGGGGCATCCCAAGTGATTTCTTGAATGTGTCCCTAAAAATTTGCCTTGGTATTGCAGAACACAGACTAAATCATGGAAAAAAACAGGAGGATAATCACAAGGAAGTAGATACAACACTGATTATTCTGTCACTGCTAAAAGCTTAAATTTTTGTCTAGGCAAAGTAAGAATAGATGGTTGGAAAGAAAGGCTTTTCAAGTGGCAAATGAACACGCAAATATCGGAATACAAAATTGCCTCAGATCAGTTGCTGACAAGGTAACATGGCCTATGGTGTGCTTAGAAATGATCTTGTGATTAAGGCTTTTACTATTCCATGAGTTTACAAAGTTCTCATACCTACTATATACAAGGGATTATTTGGAAAGCAAACTTGAGTGTTGGGGAAAAGCCACCTGTGACACATTAAGTGATTCGGTTGAGTAATAAGCTGACTAAAATTAAGCCTTTTCAGTGTGTTCCTTGCATATCTGTCACCTTAATGATAAAGGCCCAGGAAGATAGGTTGGGATTATGCTTAACCAGCAGGTCTGTGCTGGTAGTTGAAGCACTGAACAAAGAATCAGCTGTTTTACATAGTGATGGTTTTATAGGTTGCCTACATTTTGATAAAGAAGTTACAAAGAAAATAGGGCGAGCCCAGGAGCCAAATGAATATCCACTTGCTTGTTACTTGATATTAATTGAATATCTTTTAATTCTTATCTGTCCTCTCACTATGCTATGTTTCACAGAAGTTTTTAGCAGTGCTGTAAATTGACAGATTATGTTGTGTTTTTTGTTGCTGTTGTTTTCTTTTTTTATGCAGACTTTTCCAGGGGAGAGTGGGGCGGAGGGGGAAATCAATGCTTAGGACATTGATAGAGTTGGAGTGAACTCTTTTCCTTAATCCCATTTCAAATGATAGCATAATATTGAAGTGTGGCAACTTGGATTCTTTGTGAAGAGGGTGCTTGCTACAGCATTTTCTGAAACAATTTACTCTGTTTTAAGGTGGACAGCAGCAAAGAATCCGCAGAAGCAGCTTGTGATATTTTATCACAGCTTGTGAATTGCTCTCTGAAAACACTGGGGCTAATTTCAACTGCCCGACCAAGCTTCATGGATTTACCCAAGGTATTTTGATATGTAGATTTTTCTATGGAAAATATTGCAGTGGTTTGTATCATATTGCTGTTACTGTTAAAAAAAAAAAAAAAAAAGATTTAACGTAAGAATTGTTATTTTAGGCAAATAAAACTGTATTACTGGGCACTATTAAAAGGAGGAACAGCAGCGCTGTACTCGGATGGATTCCTAAAGTGCTCTTATGAGAACATGGTTCTGAGCTTATTTCTCAAAGCATTTCTCTTTGTTGTCCTTTAAAATATTGAGAAATATTTTGCAAGTCAGGAGGTCAGAGACTTGCAGACTTAGGAATTATTGTCCTGGGCTGTGGTCACGTCATGTCATGGGGTTCTCTGGAATGTTCCAAAGAGCCTTTAGAGATTCCTCACTGGATTCTGTGGTGCTTTTCACTCTTTGGACTGCTTTCAGAGGTAAACATGCAAGTATCTGAATACAGTGAAAACAACACAGTCTTCATTTTTTAGAAATAATCTCTCCTTTTATCTCTTTTCTTCTTTATTTCTGAATCTTTTGATCATTTATTTCTTTCCACTCTAAGGATATGCTGTGTTTATTCTCCTTGTTGAATAATCATTTACTGTTATTTGTGTTATGGTTTTATTCGGTTTCAGCACTTCCAACGTTTTACTTTCTTTCTCATGATAAATTCCCAGTTGACCTGGTAACATACATTCAAAATAACCTTCAATTGATAATGGCAAATTATGTCCAGAGTTATGTTTATCACTTGAGTAAATTCTGTCATCTGCAGATATTGCCAGGAGTGATTTTTTTATGTAGATATTTTACATATATATATTAAAAGTAAATAAAAAAGCACTCTTCTGATCTCTAACGATGTAAAGTCTGGCAAATATTATTTGTAGATCATGTTTAGCATTGTTTTGCCTTAACTTTTCACTGAGCACGTTCTACCAGAGTCCTTTAAGGACTCTGCCAAAATCTGATTCATACCATTGCTTACATGTGTGTCAATATTGAAAGGCATTAAATCACCAGCTCTTGCCTTTTGGTATGCAGTGTAGCTCTATTACTGCAGTGTTAATGCAGCGTGGATTACTCTATACAATGTAGTTCATTGAAGTTTTTCTTTAGACACTAATATTTCATTTAAACTTTTTTTAACTTTTTTTACAGTCTCACTTTATTTCTGCACTGACAGTGGTGTTTGTCAACTCCAAATCCCTCTCTTCACTTAAGATCGATGATACACCCGTAGATGATCCGTCTCTCAAAGTGCTTGTGGCTAACAACAGTGACACCCTCAAATTGCTAAAAATGAGTAGTTGTCCTCATGTTTCTCCAGCTGGTAAGCTACTGCATCCTCCTCTTGTGCTGTATGTGTGTTTGTGATTTTTTTGTTTGTTTGTTTGTTTGCGTGATTTTTGTTTGTTTGTTTTGTGGGGTTTTTTTTTTTAAGTTTATTCATTAAATTCTCTCTGAAAAATCTCTTTTGGGGAGCAGGAGGAATAGGGGAATAGAGCGATGCTGAATGTAGCACCTGATGCATATGCAGTAACTGTCACAGAGAAAGATTTAGCTCAGCTGCCCGTCTCTCCATCCCACACTTCCCTTCCAAGTGATATTGCCGAGTGGATAGTTGGCTAGGATACTTGGAATAAAACAGGCCATGGCTATTTTGGACCAATAACTCACTCTTTATGGTGGTTAAAAGGACTCAATAGTTGCCACGTGCTTGCGCGGTGCGAATGTAAGCATGCAATACAGTTACGCGTTTTTGGAACTTCTCTTCAGATTTCCTGTAGAAACAGCTATAACTAAGATGCCTTTCTTCATGCTAATACCACAAAATTCTAAGTATTAAATGCGTTGCACATAAGACTCACCAGCAGGAGTCCTCGGGTTATTGGAGAACTGTACAGTAATAGAGGTCACTCTTGTAGCGATGGCAAAGTGCAAACTTGCTCCCTTTGCAGGTGTAGCTCTCAAATAGAAGCTTTTGTGATTGGATTTCTATTAATAAATCCTCAGACTGCAAGTAGGTTTTGCAGCAGATCAGCCGAACAGAGTGTTTAACAAACAGCATGTTAATTGAAATGTGATTTCCTTAAAGCTTAATAACCATAGACAGGGCTTTGTTTCAATTGATTAAACTGATCATCTTTTTCGATTTAAATGTTGAGAGTCTCTGAGTGTGTGGGAAGCAGGGGAGCAGTACCACATCTCTGGAGAAGGTGGCCCCAGCAGTCACTTGTAGCTGTGTGAGGGGAAATAGTTTGCTGGGATTTGGCTCCCCGAGCCCCCTAGCCCTGGCTTGTGTGGGGAACGCTGGGAGAGGGGCAAGTTCACGGAGTCACCCGACTGCCCCGTGTTGCTCAGCGCCTGTTGGACTGTGCTGTGAATCAAAGGAATGTGAGGGAAGAAGAGGCAGTACCTGCATGTAGAAGCAATGAGAAAGGCTGCTGTTGCCCTCCCTAGAGCTGAGATAAAAGAGGATGAATCGACTCCACTAGTGTCTCTTGGAGAAAGGGAATGAGGAAGCAGCATAGTGATTTGATTGGTTAATGGAGGCCTGGATGTGCCCTGAGCAGGAGAGGGGTGCGACAGCGCTGGGAGGCCTCAGGACAAGCAGACAGCAACAGGGAGACCCTCAAAGGGAAATGAGCAGCTCTGAGCACTGACTTACCTTTTTTTTTTTTTTTTTTTTTTTTCCTCTCCATCCGTTTTCATGTCAATATTGTAATCAGGTTGCTATAAACTTGGGGGGAAAAGCTTTAATTGAACCCAAAGGGTCACAATTACTAAGTAGTTTTTCTAGATGCTCTTAAAAGTGGTAAAACAAACCTTCAAACTAAAGATCCAGGAGGGAGCTCAATCCTAGATAGGAAGACTTGAGATGTTTGTCAGTGGAGGGTAGAGGGGAATAATACGAGCAGTGCCAGAGACTCCACCATTGCAGGGATGAAGGAAAAGACCAGTATCAAACTGTGATTTGCTTCCAGAGGGTGTTGGGATCAATCCACAGGCTGCTGTGCTGGATAGAAGGCCGGTTTGAGGCTGGGCTGGAGAATGTGAAGCCAGACTGACTGTGCAGGCAGTTTCAGCTCCTGTCAGAACTGTGACGCGTCTCATAAAGCAAGATGGTTATTCTTCAATCCGCATTGGTGTCTAGTCCTTTTGGGCCTGAAACACTGGCTTTTGCAACAGAGGGGACTGAAGGTTCCCATGTGGGCCCAGGCTGCAAAGAATTGCAGCACTTTTAAGTGCCCATCCCCTGCATGCTGCACAAGCAGCTGCTCTGAATGTGCCCCCATAAAGATGCACCCACCCCATGTCTGCGTGAGGAGTGACAAGTGAGCTTGGATCCTAAACAACATAGCAAGATTATTAGTATTTTTTTCCTCTCTGACACCCTGTAGTGATAGGACAGGGTATGTGGTTGTTCACAGAGGAATTCTTATGGCAGTACTCCTGTCTCTTGTGATTTGAGAAGGAAGATCTCTGGCATGTGTTTATAGGGTTAAAGAAAAATCTGTAATTTTACTTTTGTATTCTAATTAAAAAAAAAAAAAAAGAGTATTTTCACTTCACCTTGGAATTTTTTCCATTAACCTAGTGTGTTTCCACGTCTGAACTGTTTTTACAAGAAATCGGTATGGTAAGAGTTTGGTGAAAATATTGTCCTCTTAGATTCTACTCTTTTTTTCAGTCACTCTAAGAGCCTTTTATATCTGGAATGACAGAATTTGACATAGCTAGAACTGCTTCTATTTAATGCCCCTCTCTTTTTCTGACCCTCAGTGGAAAATTCATTCAACAGCTTTTTCAATAATTTTCTTTAAGCAGCCTATTTCTAAGCTCAGTATAGGCTTTTGCTGAGCTGCATCTTAAAATAGCTGCTATCTCTTAATATTTCTTTCCACTGTCTCAGAGCCATAGAGTATTGAGTTCAGACTTTGCAGTTCACACTAAATGTTATGTTCCCATTTCCCTAGTAATGGCAGGACCATGTCCGGAGTCACATGAAGTTTTCTGTAGCCTGTGAAATGCAGAGCCTCTCTCCAGGAACGCTGTTCCTGTGCAGTAACATCGCTTGTGCCTCTCGGCGGGATGATAATGCGACACATTAATGTTACCACCTTTCTCTAGCAAAATAGCGATGTAATCACATGGAGTGCAATGTATCTTCCTGGGTAGAGTCTGTATTCAAATAACACCCAAGAGCACTTCTGTGTAAAGCAGGCTCGAATTTGGGTTGCCCTGGGTGACTTTGTTGTGATGTTATGTCTTGATCCTGTATTCAGGTATCTTGGCACCTTCCTGGCACGCATAAGGAAACTCTGTGGCACTGTTTCTTGTTCAGCTGTTGGTGTCTTTGGTTAGTGTCTGTGTGAGCATCTCAAAGTGTTCCCTGTCCACAGGCATCCTGTGCGTGGCTGACCAGTGTCACGGTCTGCGGGAGCTGGCGCTCAACTACCACCTGCTGAGCGACGAGCTCCTGCTTGCGCTGTCCTCGGAGAAGCACGTGCGCTTGGAACACCTGCGCATCGATGTGGTCAGTGAAAACCCCGGGCAGACTCAGTTCCACGCAATTCAGAAGAGCAGCTGGGACGCTTTCATCAAGCACTCTCCCAAGGTGAACCTGGTGATGTACTTCTTCTTGTACGAAGAAGAGTTTGACCCATTCTTTCGCTACGAGACCCCTGTCACGCACCTCTATTTCGGGAGGTCGGTGAGCAAGGACGTGCTGGGCCGCGTGGGCATGACGTGCCCGCGGCTCGTCGAGCTCGTCGTGTGCGCCAACGGCCTGCGGCCCCTCGACGAGGAACTCATCCGCATCGCGGAGCGCTGCAAGCACCTCTCGGCCATCGGCCTGGGTGAGTGCGAGGTGTCCTGCAGCGCCTTCGTGGAGTTCGTCAAGATGTGTGGCGGCCGCCTCTCCCAGCTCTCCATCATGGAGGAGGTCTTGATTCCCGACCAGAAATACAGCCTGGAGCAGATTCATTGGGAAGTTTCAAAGCATCTCGGCAGGGTCTGGTTTCCAGACATGATGCCCACCTGGTAAAAATCCCTGGAAGATTTCCAGGCATATGGAATAGCACCTTAACCCCAAGCTTAACACACTGCAATTGATCATATGTGCTTATTGAATACTGTAGTTTTAACTGAGTTATTTCATAGAAAATTGGTCGTGTAAGAGTTACTTCTAAAATCCAGATTTTAAAATAGAACTTGTGAATAGCTCCAAATGTGCCCCCCTGCCCCCGCTTTTTTTCATCCAAACAAAACACTTCCTGTTCACATTTTCTTTCGTTGACAGCGACCAGAGACTTTACAAAGAAAATATAATACTTACAGTATGGGAATGCCTGTGCAAATGCACCTCTATCAGTTGTCCATATGTTTCCTGTGCCCTCCTTTGATTTAGATCTGAACACTGATTGGATTTGATCTTAAGAACAGAGGAAACTGCCCATATCCATTAAAGGCTATAGATGGTGGGTTGAGGATTGTCTGGAATATGTCGTATGCTGTGAAACTTGCACCTAAAAGTTGTAAGAGGCAAAATCAATATAGTAATGTAGTTTAGATACCTAAAACACTGAATTTGCTACCTTTATTCAACAGATTGTTAAATCCATATAAAATGTGTATATTGAATGCAAACAAGGAGTTGTGAGCGTTAACAGAAGTCCGGGGGGCGGAGGACAAGTTGCTTGTTTGGCTGGGTTTTTTTTTTGTTAGTTTTTTTGTTTGTTTGTTTGTTTTGTTTTTTTTTTTCCTTTTCTCTTCTATGCATTTCAATGTAGTTTGTTTATGGGGTCTCCGATCCATGCCTAAACCTGTTTTAAGGTATTACGTTTAGCTCAGGAAGCGAAAGCATTCTGGGAATGAAGTGTAGATATATTGTATTTAAAAATGTATTGGAGCTAATGAGCTTCTCTTGTGCATTACCTGGTTTTGCAGCATAGGGTTAGAGCTCTGTGTGGTTTATTAACACGAGCACTGCACTACTGAATGTGACGACATGGATGTGAAGACAATAGTGAGAGAATAAAAAGCTCAAATTTGAGTGGTGGTAAAAAACTTTTCACAAAATCATAGGCCTAATTGCTGCTTAGAATTTGGGGAAAATGGCTTTGTAACAGTTGCTTAAGCTGTATAAACTACCTGTATACTGTAAATCTGTTTCAGAAATGTTTATGTATAAAGTGAATGTTTGATAGATGATCATTTTGTATACCTTGTAATTAAGCTAATTGAACCATAATATTTAAAAATCTAAAAGCAGTTAATTTGTGTGAATTAAGCAATCGATAAAGTAGAGCAATATGCAAAAAAAAAAAGTTTTTGGGATATTGGTAAGTGTGTTTAATAAGGGAAGTGTTAGTCTAACTGCCGTGGGTAGCATCTTGCGCGTGACCTGGCTGTGGCTCCTTCCTTACTGCCAGCGGAGACTTCATGGTGTTTTCTGTTGCATTATTGATTGGCAACACTAAAATATTAATGTCACTGCTCAGTGAGGTTGAGATGTGAGCGGCCACCAGCAGGGCGGGGCCTCCCTCCTGCTCTGGGCTTTGCTGGTGGCTGCTCTTCAAGCTGGTCCTGCTGGGAAAGAGCGTTTCCTCACTTGCCCAAGTGTAGAGACTACCCTTATTGCCTCTTCAAGGTCATAACTATATTTTGAGCAAGTATTGCTCAGTGGATGGGGTATCTTTACAGGGTAGTTCTATGTTTCTACAGAGTTTTGTGATTTAAAAATCTCATTTTATTAAATGTGGGTTCTTTTATAGAAATTGTTAAATTAATGTAATACTATAATTTGCTTTCATATGTATAAAAAGTGTTGATATATTTAGACTGTAAAAGTAAAAAAAAGATCATCTGCAATGTGCCACTGTGAGTGCTTACAGATGGAGTAACACTAATGCTGTGGGGAGGAGGGCTGTTCTCACAGAATTCAGGCTGCTGCCTCGGGGTTGTAGAGCCAGGGAGGCAGCCTGCCCCGAGCTGGAGGGCGCAGTTACAGATGTAGTTCCCTTAGGAAGAGCCGGTACAAAACACTTTCTGGGCAAGGCCGTAGCTTCAGGCTGAACGTTAGTTAAACCATTTCTAGCTCCAGGACTAGCTCCAGTGCTGTCCCGCTTCTCAGCAGAGGCAGCAGAAGGGGAAGCAGTGTCCCTGACATGTAACTCTTTTCTTCTTTGGTGCCAGAAATACATTGTTCTCTAAATTCAAGCTAAAGTATGTTTGGCTGTACTGGGTATCTATGTAAGCCAGCAGCTTATCTCGCCTTTCTGGTTTATTCAGCCTATTTTGCTTTAACGTGTACTCTGGAGTCTGTTAAACTAAGGCCCTTACCTAAGAAAGCTGATGCAGGGGCTGGGTTTCAACCTTAAGATTGTTCAGCAACAAGAGCTTCAGCCCCTGAAGCCAGGGAGCCTCTTCCCTCTGCTGCCCAGTGTGCATCTTTGTGGGTGTTGTGCAAGGAAGCTGAAACTTGGGCTGTGGAGCCCAGGATGGAGACTTGGCTGCTGCTCCTTCAAGACATGATACCAACCAAGCTTCAAGCTCCACAGAACCATGATGCTCAATGAGCAGCTCTCTCCAGCCAAGCAGCAGTGCCCTCCTTGCCTCCCTCATATTAGCTCTGATGCTCGCCTCACTGCGTAACAGTGTAATACAATTAATTACATTATGTGGCTTTTTTTAATACAAGGTCCTTTTTTTTGGCCATTTGTATGATTTGAACCACATTTGATGCACCCTTGTATTAGGTGCAGCAGCTGTAGGCTGTTATTTCAGCACCAGCCAAAAAAGCCCTGTGCACACAGTGTAACTAACTGCTTAACTACAATGCAGCAAAACCCAGCTTAGAGTAGTGCTACTCCTTGTGCAAGCAGCTAAAAGAAATGACCATGGTGCATTTGGAAGCGATACAGCTGCCCAGAGGCCTTGCAGCAACCAAGGCAAAGTACTTCACTTACTGGCAAGCACTGCAGTTTAGCGGCCAACAAGTTGCCCAGCTACCCTAAGCACCCCCCAAGAATAAATTTCTGAGTTCACTGCCCTGCCTGCATCGCTGCCAGCAGCACGTGGAGTTGCTCCTACAAGGCCTATCTGTGACAAGCACTGACTCATACCCGTGACTTCACAAAAGTGATTACTTCTTTTGTATTAAAGACTCCATGCTATGATAGGAAAAAGAAAAGGAATACAGGTGTGACTTCCAGGAATCTGGCAAATTGAAGCCTCAAGTAGACTTCCGTTAAGGGAGCCTGCTAGAGTACTTGTTACACCTCAAAGTTGATCCTTAGTGACCTGTCTGCCTTCCACCCATGACAGAAAACCATGACACGAGCCAAAGGAAGAGTTGTCTGTATTGTTAACAGTGTGGCTGAGGGAAGCAAAGTCGTGAGACAAGGCAAAATTTGTACCCTCTTCGAACAGATTGACTCTGCCCACCCTGCTAAGCAGTTACGTAACGGATCAGAGAAGAGTTCCCAGGTCCCACTTCCACCAAACAAAGCGAAGGAAGCCAGAGGTAAGGCACGTGTTGAGGGAAGGGAGCACATCCAGGCACTCGCGTCTCAGCTCCTGCGCATGGAGAGCTGTGCTCATCACACCAGGAGGTGCAGCCACATCAGGTGGTGCAGCAGTGTCCAGGGACCGCAGCTCCATGGAAGCAGGACAAGCCAGAGATGCTCCAAAGCCTTCCGGGACATTTGGCAGCTGTCAAGAAAGTCACGTTCTTCCACCTGCTCTAGCAAAGCCTTCCCAAAGTGACTTCCACAAAAAGCAGGGAATCATACATTGCATAGAACAGCAATTATCCAAAAAATATGAAGCATATCCTGGCTAACAGGTAATGTTGGTTCTTATCAACCAGAGGATGTTTTGTTTCCATTAGGTAAAGGGACTTCTTCATAAATTATCTTGAGATAAGGGGATTTCATAGGTAAAAACCAATATTCCAAGTTGTAAAAGAGGTAGAACTGACGATTCAAGATGACACGATTAATTATTTTTAAAAGATCCACAAAGAACTCTCCAACTGTCCGATGGGGTTTGAATGGATAGTAGAAGTCTCTTATAGCTGCAGCCAGTGTCTTGTTTCCTAGAGGTCCAAAAATAGATGTTTCATTTCCCAAATAGATGGGTTCTCCACTGAATAAAATTATACTGGTGTAGTTTGTCTGTATCTTATTAAACACTGCTCCCAAGTCAGCCAGCTTCTGGTATGTTCTCAGGATAAATTTGGAGCATTCGTAAGAGTCAAACCATACTACTGCCTGCTTGTCAGGACTTGCCTGGACTGTCCACGTCTCGTAGTAAATGCCAGTCTCATTGTCGTATTTTACCCACTTTGCCATTTCGTTAAACATGGTTCCTACAAGAGACGAAAATAAGCATTGCAGAAATGGGTTAACAGAAATACACGGAAACATGTGATTCAAGATAGCCTCCATCTTGAGATTTTCCCGCCCTGTCCTGCGAAGTTCATCTACAACATCCTATCAAGACAAAGATACAAGACCTGGCTGGGAGGGAGATGCGAGAGCCCACTGAATAAACTGTATTTACATATAAGTTATTTCAATCGCATCGCCTTTTTCTGCCCTCTTTCCTGTTACTTTTCCAAAATGTCTAAGCTTCAGAATACCGCAACACCTGTAATTTTGTTTTAGACACATGGAGCAGGTTATGCTATCTGCAACCGAAGCTGACAAAGCACTCCCCAGAGCTGTAGGTGTTTCAGCACTTCCTAAAATTTTACCCTTATTCAGGAATTTTGGTCAAAAGTTTTTATGCCTCTTCCCAAAAGAAGCCTGTTTAACCTCAGTTGAGGCACCCTTTCTTTTCCAGCAACTCCTCAGCTAGCAAAACTGACCTAAGCCAAGACACACAAGCAGCACATGAAGGTGAGTACATAACCTGGAGGGTTATTTTCATTCAGAAACACTTGGCATATTCTGGTTATGGGCCACTTTGCTCCTTAGCAAAGCACTGCTCTTGCTGCTGCTTTTCCCCATGCTGCTAGCAACACATCCCAGTCTAGACCCTCCCTGCGTCTCTTTTCTCTTTTTGTGCTAAAATGCACAACCGCTTGGACTCAGACCTCGCATCTGTAGCACAGCCAAGTTTTATAGATTCTTTGGGGCTTCCAAATTAGCAGACAAGATTGAATGACAGCTTGCGATCGCCTCTTCGAAGCCACAGCCTCTCCCTCGCTGCCATCTCACAGTAACCGTGCTGGGAGACGTTTCGACAAGCTTGCTGCAACCTCCTTGCACGCAACAAGGAGTCTCGCACTCCCGCTCTCCTATTAAGGCTGAATTTACCCCAATATTGCATCTGTTGAGACCACTAAAGAGCACAGCACGCCACACAAGCTGAAGGTTTTACATCTTGGCCTATTCTTTCTTCATTACTGAGTAAACACAACTCAAGGCAAGGCACACATGCTCTCAACTACCCCGGAGCAATTGAAGCTCGGAGCATTCACCTTCTCTGCTACCCTGCTGCAACCCGGTCTTCACTTAAGAGGTTTTGGGGTTTATGGTAAACACAACGATCACTCTGGTTATGACAGTTGTTGGATTAGCGAGGGCTTTTTTTTAATTGCCCATGCCTTGGTTTAATAAGCCAGCAAGTCATAAAAGCCTGCATCAGGAACTGTATATTGCAGATGGGCTTGAAGCTGCCCCTTAACTTCTCCAATTCCTAGCAAATTAGCTTCCTGGTCAATATTCTGCAGTGTTTTGTAGGATTTGTCTCTCCTAACAAGACAGAGATGGACTGAGTATAAACCTCTGGTCTTAACAACCAATAAATTACACAAGAAAAATGTGTCTCCATGACAATACTGTTCTTTTATGTTTTCAGGATTTTTTTTAAAAAAAAGAGAATCTTAAGATTATTCTAAGTAATTGAGGACTGCAAAAAAAAGTTGACACACTAGAAAAAAAAACAGAACTTAAACAAATGTTCAAACCAGTTCTTTCAGGAACAGTTCAGAGGGCCATGCATCTCCTGGAGTGACTGGCCACCTTTCAAAAGCAAAAGAAGCAGCCCTGAAGACCTGATAAAAGTTTGAAACACAAACAATACGAATACCTGGAACACGAACACGAATACCTGGAAGTGAAATCTTCCCTGCCAGGTGTTTGCTGAAAACTGAAAGGAGCAAATTCATCAGCAATGCCTTGAAAAAGTACAGTCTTCAAGGTATTAGTCACCAATAGTCTGGTGGTAAAGCTCATCTAACTGGCTGTAATCATACACTCTATTAAGATTCAAACAAAACACACAAAAAATAAGTGCATACATTACAAACGGGTCATTCCAGAACCCTTTTGGAAGCTATATTAAACCTTACTCCTCAGGGCTTAAGTCAGGGTCTAACTACTCTCTTTTTTATGAGGAAGAGTATGCAGCTGCTGCCTGATGCCCCACTGAGCAGCAGACCACTTCCTCGCACCAAGTGAAAAGAGTAAATGTTTTTGCTGACACAAAATGCAACAGTCCTAAAAGAGCTTTGCCCCAAAATTACCCATTGTATTACTACAGTAATCAACTGGATTTATTAGGGAGAGTTATTTTTTATTTTAGAGCTTCAGTTTTCATCATATACCAGGAAGCTATTCTGGTGGTCACCCACATATTTGTAGATGTAAGTCCTGGTTTTGTTCTAAGACATATGACAAACAGACCTATCACTGGAGACATCTGCACTTTTTCTATAACACAAAGTGAGGAAAATGGAAATGCAAGCAAATATATTTGACGTATCCAGGCTACTTCCAAATTGGCCTTATTTACTTGCTCTGTAATGCACACATTTTTACCAGTTTTTTTTTTCTTTCCTTCCTTCCTTCCTTCCTTCCTTCCTTCCTTCCTTCCTTCCTCCCTCCCTCCCTTCCTTCCTTCCTATCATCTGAGCTGTCATCTGCCACTTCACAGCAGAATGCTTTGTTTTGGTGGAACACGTGAAAAGAGGCCATAATCACTCTGTACAAGCCAATTTGCTATTTTTATAATCAAGAGACTCAAGCAGGCTTATGAAGCAACATCAAATGACATTCATTTAATAACATCTCTTTGACATGTGCTGTTCAAAAGGCAGCGGCCTCATCCCCTTTATATTACGGCAAGTGCAGAGGGAATTTTTCTATTTCAAATTAGCAGCATCAGTCTCTGCATTACAAGCCACCTACAGAAAGCAAGTGACCAGATGCTGCTTACATCCATACAGGCTGTTTCTATATTTCATACTAGTGCTACCAGATTTGTCTGAAATCTACCTGATATTATGGTCACGAGAACCAGAGTCCCATTTTCCTTCCAGTGAGCATCATCTATTCCTTCATAAAAGCAGGCAGCTCCCTGGTTACACCAGAAAGGTGCATCCATGCCAGGCCGGAGATGTGGAAATGTGCAATTCCCAAGCTGGAAGAGCTCGTACCACTCCATTGTGTAATTTTTGCCAGTCAGAGAGCTCTTGAAGCCCACAGCATCATGCATAATTTTCTGGGGAGGAAAAAAAAAAGAGAGAAAAAAAAAAAGATTTAAAAATAAGGAAAAAAGAAAAGACAGACAGCATTATGCATATGGAGGCCTCAGTGCTTGTCTGCTCATCCACTGTATATTTTGTTATTCAGAGGCACATACCCAGTGGGAGCTCCCTGTAAAAACTCACAGTTGTGAACCTTCACCTCACAAGGGAAACAAAGTAATAAATAGAACTGAGTCACCAAAATTGAAACATAGTAATAAAAGCCACAAAAGGAACAAGAGAAATAAATAACTTTTTTAAAAGCTGCATGGCAAATGTATAGATTCTACCTTAGTTTAACAATTAAGATAATGATATTTGAAGTTAATCCCATCTTTGGGTTTTTTTTTAAAGCTTATTTATACTACTACTTGCAGGTTTTGGAGGAGCCAACGAGGAGAAGTGGGCTACTGGACCTTGTGCTAACAAACAGAGAGGGACTTGTAAGAAATGTGAGGGTGGGGGATAGCCTTGGCTGCAGTGACCATGCGTTGGTGGAGTTCAGGATTCGACAAGGAGGAGGCAGGGCTGTAAGTAGCCTTGCAACCATGGACTTCAGGAGGCCCAACTTTAGCTTCTTCAGAGACCTCCTCAGAAGAATCCCATGGGCTAGAACTCTAGAAGGAAGGAAGAGAGCTGGCTAGTGTTCAAGCGGCCACAAACTGAAGCATCAAAAGTTCCACAGGAACTTAAGGAAAAAATTCTGACACCAGTAAGGGTGTCAGAGGACTGGAACAGGCTGCCCAGAGAGGTTGTGGAGTCTCCTTCTCTGGAGATCTTCAAAACCCACCTGGATGCCACCCTGTGCCATGTGCTCTAGGTGCATATGCAGAAGGGTTGGACTAGATGACCTCTAGAGGTCCCTTCCAACCTTAAGCATTCTATGATTCTAGACCTATAAAATCATTAAAGATCCTTTCATATTGGCATGTCTGCAAGAACGGATATTTTATTCAACATTAATTATAATAACCAAGGAAGAGCAATAAAGACAGACAACTTTGCTCGATGCATCATTTTGATCAGTTTTTCACTCTGGACAGATAACCGCATGCATGCAAATTTAACATAAATATGCCTTAAAAAACTTAACACACTAAGCAGACATTTCATCAGACAAAAGGGATCAAATGCGTATCTTCTAGGAGCAGTGTTAGTGGAGAGTAACCCCCCCCAATATAACAGTGTTGTGTATATACAGAACAGTCCCAATACCCAGCTGTGTGGGGGAACTTATTCAAACTCACGAGCAGTCCCAATTGTGCTCTTTTCTTTGGCTAAATTCTGTAACTTGTTTGAAAATTACTGCTTTTCACGCACCTCTCCTACAGTTAGCCTAGGCTGTGACAATCAACACTCTTCCACAGGGATATATCACAGCTCCTACTCTTGACACCTGCTGTTGATGCCAGATGAATTTGCTGTTCTGACTCTGTTAAACTAAACCATGGCCTTACCAGATGTCCCAGGAGGTCACCATATTTGAATTCCCACACCGGAGCCTGCAGTCTATACACTTCAATGACATCCTCTTCTTTCATAAGTGGGATGGCAGAGCCAGTGGGGCAGAAAGTATAACGAGCTTGGCAGTAGGGATCCGTTTTTGGACGGTAATCAAAGCGCCTGTGTTGAGAGAGAAGTACGCAGGGCAGTAAGCACAGCCTCGCGCTGCAGTCACTGCCTTGGGACTTCCTGAGAGTGACTCAGGGAGCCTCGCCAGGCAGCATCACCCAAGGACAAATCTGCAACCCCGACTCCACACAACTTGGAATACATGAGCTTACAAGATTTCCATAAATAGCATGACTTACGGCTACACAGCACGGGTGCAAACCATGCAGTACATGCTGCTGCTATCTAAGATGTGGAAATGATGGGGATTGGAAAGGGTGGCTGATTGACAAAATCAGGCACAGGTAGACACTGACTACAGAATAGCTGAGATCTGCTTCAAACATATTTCCCTACGTTTGTCTATACAGGGTTTGACGAGTTTGCTTTGGGAAAATACCAAAGTAACAGTTCCCCAAGCGGAGCCACTTTTACTCCAAAATACCGAGAGTATCCAGGAGATATATGCTATTTCTCTACCCAATTTAAATAAAGAGCCCTAAGAACCTGAATTCACTCTCTTCCTATTCATCATGCCTTTTAAACTAGTACAAAACCTGAAGACCAAATCTGGCAACGCTAGCAATTACACAAGCTTCAGAATCACAGTATCACAGAATGGTTGAGGTTGGAAGGGACCTCTGGAGATCACCTAGTCCAACCCCCTGCTCCAGCAGGGACACCCAGAGCACGCGGCACAGGGTGGTATCCAGGCGGGTTTGGAAGATCTCCAGAGAAGGAGACTCCACAGCCTCTCTGGGCAGCCTGTTC